>PVJI01009063.1:0-67461 GCA_004026765.1 Micronycteris hirsuta
TTCTTCCTCGAGCTAGTGTGAGAAAAGTTTCCTTGAGAAACTCCCTCGGGCTGGCGCTTCCTCCAGCAGTCTGGCCGGGGACTGGGGCAGTGACCTTGTCTCCTGGGCGGGAACAGTGATTTCACCCATTGTTTTCACTTACCAGCTGCAGTTGTGCCACCTTCACGTGGGTAGTGCTGGGTTTCCCCTTGACTGGAGTATAACAAGAAGCTTTGTAAATGGGAGGAAATATGTCAAAAGGAAAAAGGTCCATGTAGGAAGGGAATTTAATAAATCATTATTAATATATCATATTATTTGTGTAACCTCATCAAGAATATGCTTACTCATTTAGAGTCCTGTATGTCAGAGACATGTATTTTTCTTGTTTCCTTCTTAAAATTGGTGCTTACATATCAAACTTTATTTTAGGCCTCTACTCACACTTTCATTTTTTTCTCTAATCCTGTATCTTTTTTCCCCTCTAATCTTCTTGTATTATAGTTTTTCTCTAACTTTGTATCATTTTTATTACAGAGCAGTTACCTAGCTCTACCCCAACAATTTCTTGGACAGATATTTTCTTCTCTATTTAGTGCAAATATGTGATCACTGATACTAGATTTTAAAAGGATGTGATCATGGAAAACTTTTTTAGCTAGTGTTTACTAGAGTGGCAGTTGAATTGTAAATGAACAAAGTGACTGTGCCCTGCTTATTTAATACAAGAAGCCATTGTACTGCAAAGCCCCTGGAATGTTGGTAGAATCATGTACAGCCTAGAGTGTTGGAACAAACAAAGCAGGTTTTGATAAATAAAAATCAAGTATGACCCCTTATAATTAAGATTGCATTAATTCTTATCTATGGTTTTACAAAAAAAGTAAAAACCTTCCAAATAACTACTAATAGAGATAAGCCAGACCACTAACTGACATATGCCTAAATATGGATACGCTCCTATTAGTAGATGGATAAGAATAAACATAGTAAAAGATATATATGTATATGTAAATATATATGTATGTCCTAACTCAAGATTAGTAACTATGATATGAATTTGTCAGAAATTGTCTTCAATAGTTTGAAATTTGCATGTTTTTGGATTTCATACAAGATACGGCATACTGATACATTTTGGAATTCATGCTGGTTTTCAAAGAGTTTTTATCAAAAATACAGTTCTCTGGCAGGTTCTAGTCTACCAAGGATCGCATATAGTGATGAAAAGGAAACAGGTAAACAAAGATACAGTTGACACCTTATGAGTCCAGGTCTGCCTATAAGTAAAGTAAAACATTGTTTCCTCACTTGATTTTATGCATGACAGACAAGAGAGAAAAATAAAAAGTGAAAACAAAATAAGTAAACTTACTTTAAATCACTGAACTTTATACAGACCCAGATATTTTGTGTCTTTAATGGGTGTACAATATGTAAGGTTTATGGTTGGTAAAAATACTAAAGTTTTCAAGAGAAAGCTACATCTATATTGACTAGAGTACTTTGGTAAGGCAATAGAAATTTACCAAGTTCCCCCCAAATGGCTTGTATTCACCTAAATGTGGTGTGATAGGAAAAGTTAGTATTCCAGGGCAAACGTGATCTTTAAAATCTCTGAGATGTGTGAATGGGCAGGCTATCTATAGTGAAGAACTGGCAGGACTCTAATTAGAGGAGCATGTAAATAGGAATAAATAACTTCGGAATGGAAGCCTGATGACCTTGATAGTATGGCAGAAAAATTCAGGGGTGTGGTTCCAATAAGTAGAGACAGAATTATATGTTAACAAAGAGGAATGGCATGCAGAATGGATGGGGGGGCCCAAATTTTAGAGTTTGGGCAGCCAGGGCTTAGGTCATCTTTATAGTCCAAGACTGGGACGAGGAATGCATGGATCAAAGTCCAGCCTTGGGGATTCTGAGGTCAGACAGACAATACAGGATCAGTTTAAGATGAAAGACCATCTTGACAATTTCTGTTCGGCAGTTTGTGTCTTGTGATCTCTGCCTGGTGTGAGCCTCCAGTTTCCAGAACTCTGACAAAGAAGTGACAAAATGCTAGCATAGTTGGATTAGTGAAAATGGAATGCTGACAAGTAGGAGAAAGAGAACAAGACATTGCCTTTTTCATTTGGCAGTCAATTATTTCATGTTCTTCAAACAGTACATAGACTTTAAACCTGCCATTTTCTTTGGGGTCCCACTTCCTCCCTGGACCAGAGCCAAGGACACTGGTGGTCACATCAAACCACTGAAGCTGATCCCTGGCTGTGCGCATTGATACCTCCTCACAATGATGACAGCTAAGGTTTCCGTCTACTTTTTGTTAAATATATCCACATATGCCAAACTCTGCACTCCCCAAGTTTTACTTACCTTCCACAAAGGAAGAGAAAGGAACGTGAAGGAGATCCTTTTTAGTAATCACTTCATTCTACTCCCTCCTCACTGCCGTCATGTTTATTTACTTTCTCTAACCCAGAAATGAAATGAAAGAAGAGGAAGTCAGCCAAGGGCTATGGCTTAGCATTTTTTTAAAGATAATAAATATAAAAGAAGGACTTCTAATCAGGGCATAGGAGACAATGTAGATTAGTGGGTAATGGGGACAGGGCCCAACTAGCAGGAAGCAAGAGAGGCTCCTGAGGCACAAAGTTTAAGGAGACACTCACTCCCAGGGTCATGCCAGGGCCTCCTGCTGTTTCACTCCCTAGGTACTTCTTATCCTACCCTAATCTCATCCGGGGTGATGGAGGGGGGTGAGTTGGCTGATGGGCTGAGGAATCTCAAATTCTCTTCCTCCAAAAGCTGTTCATTAACTGTATCTGTATAGTTATTCAACAAATATCTAATGAGTACCTACTAGTCTTTTCTTTGAAAAGTTATAGTAGCACTAACTTTCATGATCCCTACCTTCTACTTTAGATATTTCATGATCTAGCAGTATTGTAGGAAAGTGTTAGGCACTGTGGGGTGAAGTTTGAATAGGTACAAAATCATTAATTACATTTCCTTGTAGTCTATATGTCTCCTCCCCGTGGGAGCCCTTTCAACTCTACCTTTGTTCTATTTTATAATTAAGTGTATATATCTAATGCCTCTCAAAGGTACCCATGCAGTGGCATTTTGGAGACTTTCTTCACTCAGTCTAAATTTCACCTAGATTTTATTTTGTTCTGCTATCATATTGATTATTTAACCTAACTAAATAACTCATACAATGTATTCATGATAATAATACATGGCTCATCACTGTGTTGTTGCTACCTAAATAAAGCGGTTCATTTGTCTGTGCACATCAAAGTGTCCAATAAAATGTATCCAATAAAATGCTAAGAGGAGTTTGCAGCAAAGATAGCTAATGGTTAATTTAGGGAAATGACCCCAAGCCCAGAGACACAGGTGAGGCTCACTCCAAGACCTGGTTCCTAGATGGCCCACAAGGGGACAGATTATTTACAGGAAATTTTTATTGATTATGGTGATTAAGGGAGTTGGGATCATGGGCCCGACTGATTGGTTGGGGCCAGAGTGGGGAGTAGTTGACTCATTATATCAGGTCCTGATGTCAGCCATGGAGGCAATCTGTCTGGTTTCGTGAGAGTGTGTTTGGTAGGGTTGTTCTGCCTTCATGGATCTAGGACAGGAACACAACTGAGGCCAAGCTGTTTTCTTTAGTTTGACCTAATCTCTGTTCTCATGGTCAACAGATCGGAGGCTTAATTTTTTTCCACATTTTTTTATTGCTGTTCAAGCCCAGTTGTCTCCATTTGAGGCTTTATTTTTAAAACAGCATGGTGCTGACCAGAACTGGACATCCTAAGGGCTTAACCACTAAGGGAGTGGGTGGGTGCTTTGTGCAAAGGTGAGGGGGCGTGATGAGAGGGGGCAAGTGAGTCATGGTGCTATTAGACTGGACAAAACTAGCTTAAATTTAGGAAAAAGTCACACTAAAAAATGAGGTTTTCGTATGGTTACGTTATTAGAAAGGAATATTGAGGGTAACCATTTAGATATTCAGGCAGGTTAATAAGAGATTCATTAAGGTAGCTGCGTCCCTAGTGGCACTTTTAAAGGTACCTCCTTTCTGATTTGGGTAATCTGAAGAGGGGTAGTGTCCCCATCTGCTAAGAGCTTAGAAACAATGTCATACTAGGTGCTAGGGCAGTGGTTTTATGCAGCTGATGTAATAGAACACTGGAATCAGACTAAGGTGGCCTGGACTCAAGTCTGAACTCTACCACTTAGTTAATTACTAAATAAAGATAGTATTCCTAGATTAAGTATGTATCACAATTATCGTGAAGATACACAAAGAAGTATGCATGTAAATTGCTGTGTAAATAAATGACTGAGCAAATTTTTATTAATAAAAAAAGGATGGCTAAAATAATTAGATGGGAAAGATTGAAAACAAAACGAGAAAACAAAAGAACACAACCCTTAACTTCTTAGCTTCTTTAAATCTCTTTTAAAAGGGTAGAGTAATATGCCACAGGCTGAAAGAAACCAATGTACATGTGATTTTACAAATGAAAATAAACACCTTCTTTATATCTATGTACCTATGCTGGGATAAGACAGTATTAAGAAGATAAGTGTTAATTTTCTAAATATATACATTTCACTATGAACATGTCTTTCTTCTAAGCTCACAGAATCTTGGGTTCTACTCATATACTGGCCAAGAAAACTATTTTAAAGTTCTAGAAGCCTCCAAAATACTGATAATATGGTGTCATCTTTAGCTACATCCTATTTCACACAAAATAAAATTATCTTTGCATAAAAGTTGTATGATTGTAATAAGGATGTTTTAAAAATGTTTTGTATAACTTATGATATTCAAGAAACCTAATATAAATCTTTGACAGCCAATGCCTTTGAAATAAATATTAGAAATTAGTAATGGAATTAAATCATTGAGATTTCCCCAGAGAAAAAAATTACACCATCACAGATTTTCATTGCAAAATCATTTATTGACTCAGTATTTCTTTTTTTTTTCCTTTTTTTTTTTTTTTTTAGGAGAGGGGAAGAGAGGGAGACAGAGAGGGAGACAGAGAGGGACAGAAACATCAATGTGTGGTTGCCTCTCACATGGCCCTCACTGGGGACCTGGCCCGCAATCCAGGCATGTGCCGTGACTGGGAATCGAACTGGGATCCTTTGGTTCCCAGCCTGTGCTCAATCCACTGAGCTACGCCAGCCAGGGCTTGACTCAGTATTTCTTAATTACTTCATCTTTAATTGTTTTCTAACTTATAAGATACTGCATTTAAACTAAAGCTGGGTACAAAGAGATTTTGTTTGTAAATTTACATATCTAAGTGCCAAGGATTTATGTTTATAATCACCCCTCCATAAAGACAGAATTCTGTGACTTAATTCAGAACAATGAGGAGATTTTTATTCAATAAAGAAGATAAATCAAGTAAAGGAAAATAAGATAAACTAAATTTATAATTTAAAAATATAAAAGTAAGGGTTGTGTTGGAAATTATGAAGAATTTGTTCATTGAGGGGCTGTGTAAACAGTTTATAAGACATCTTGATGGAAAGAAAGGAAAGGGAAGAGAGGGGCTAAAATAAACAAACGGAAGGGTTGAAATGAATCAAAACTCGTTTTAATTGAATTTGTCATGATTTGGATGGTGCAGTGTTGAGAGAAACAGATAATGGATCATGTCATGTCATGTTAATTTTGACAACTGTCAGACTCGGAAGTGCTGTGAAATCATCATGAATGATGTGTATGCTCTGTTGTGTCGTCTTCACTTTAGACTTGCACATTTGAGATTAGAAACTGTTTGCATGTGAACAACCAAAGCTGGGTGTTAGGAAATAAATCAATTTGAAAGGAAAACATTGTTGCATGTGATTTGTGGAGTTCCTTGGGAAGAGTGCACTGGTGACATGTTTTTGCATAATTTCATTTTACCGCCTACTTTCATTATGAAGCTGACAATCTGGAGCCCTGGAGAGCCAGAGGAATGAGCGAAGCAGAAAATGAACTGGTCCTGAATTTCTGCACTGATCGTCTCTGTTAGAAGGGACCCTATCAGCAATGCCAGTTTTTAAACTTGGAAATTGTTATGTCTTTATATGTGTAATCTTCTTATATTATGCTTATTATTTCATTAGTATACAAATGTGTGGTAGTACCGCATATGAATTAAATAAATTAGTCTAGTACAGTAACCTCAGTGCCATTGTATCATAGGTTTCAAATTTTAAAAAAAAGTTCTGGTGAATTTTGTCCAGAAAAATTTTAAAAGGCAAAATGGATAAAAATATTTTAGACTTCTAAAAAAATGCCTTAAGGTACTAATAGCCCAGTATAATTCAACATAGAAAATTACTGTTGAGCATTAATTGGAATTACAACTTTTGGATATTTGTAGAAGGAAGGCACAAAGTAAGAATAAAATTGTTAATTAGTTAGGCTTAACTAATTTTTATTGAGAAAAACTATCCCACAGCTAACTGGATATCTGTCAGTCCCATGGTTTGCCATTACCAGCTTATTCTCTGGATCTGAAAGAAGGAACCAGATGTTTGGGAAGTGTGAGACCAGACTAGGGCCTTATTCTAGGTTAGAGGTGAGCAGTACCTGATAGGGACATGTGTATCAGCAATTTCTACTTATACAAAGATAGAAATGATGTGAGATAGAGATAAAATCATTATAATATTGTAATATCATATACTATAATATATATTTTATATATAACAATACATTATACCATATGATATATTTTATATACTACTATATTATATAATATATGATATATAATAAAATAATATATAATATATAGTATAATATATAGTAGAATCTTTTCCAGGAAGACAGTATAGTTAAATATCAATTTTACAATTAGAGAAAATCATACTTATTTAAACTGACTCACATATTGAGGTCACTTGTTATTCATATTTCTTTGTGCCTTTCTCCATCTTCTATTCAAAAGTATAAAAGTGAAAGGAATTGTTATTTATTCATATAGCTATTTTAAATTAAAAGTTTACATAAAACTCATAAATCATATCAAAAATTATCTCTGAAACTTAGTTGTTTATGAATAGATACAATTGCAAAGATTATAGGAGAATCACTTGTGAGCATTTGTTGTAGTCATCAATAGTATAAAATTACATTAAAATTTGTATCTGAAAGCTTTGAAAATCCAGTATTTTTTGCTAACAATAAATGAAACTAGTTCTTTTTTTAGTTTTCTGATTATATTTCATTGCCTTGTATCCTCTAGCTTAGATATAAATATTTCATAATGCAATTATTTTTGAAATATTCATTTTTATTACTCTTCATGCGCAGTAGAAATACTTATTTTTCTGTTTATATAAATAATACATATTGTCTTTAAACCAAGAACAATATATTAAACTATAACAAAAAAGTAAAAGCTACCTAGAATTCAACCTCCCTGAAATAAGCATCATTAATATTTTGGTGGTTATGTGTCATGTTATATTTCTGTATCATATCATTTGACATAAATTGGATTGTGTTATGCATGCAAAATTTGTTATCCCCTTTCTTGCATCCTATTAACACATAACACATCAAACACATCTTCATTCTCCAGTGAAGTATAAGTTATATTAACAAGATATATTCATATGAACCTATACATATTGATTATACATATACATGCACACATGCAACTAACTTATTTTGCTCCTTTTTAAAAATATGTATTATACTGTGCACATTTTTCTGCACCTTGTTTTTTTTCCTAAATGAAACTCTACTGATTTATACAGAATAGCTTTACGAAAAGGAAAAAGGACTGATGGACATGGACAGCAGTGCGGTGATTGCTGATGAGAGGGGAGTGTAAGGGGACTAAATGGTAATGGAAAAACACAATAAAGAGTAAATAAAAATAAAGAAAACAAGGATTATAAAAAAGAATAGCTCTAATCCATTCTTCTTAAATTCTTAAATTCCCCATTGATGGGGGTTAACTTTATTTCTGGTTGTGACTATCAGGAACCAGCCTGCAATAAATATCTATCTATCTATCTATCTATCTATCTATCTATCTATCTATCTATCTATCTATCTATCTATGTATATATGTCCCTGTGAATTGATATTTCTATTTCTCTAGTGCATATTCCCAGGTGTGGGATTGCTGGATCAAATTTAATTTTAAAAGCTACTTCTAGATGCTTTCCAAAAAGGTGGTCAACACCTAACATTTTCTTCTCATTTCTCTGAACAAACACTCTTAATTATTGCCAGTTTCATACATATCAAGTGATATCACATTGTTACTTGAAGACACACACTTCACACACCTTTCATTTCTATGGTTAGTAAAGCTGAGCATTTCATCATGTATTTATGGCTCTCTGAGTTTCCCTCTCCATGCATCTGTGTACATGAAGAATAAAAGAGGTGTATTTTTTCTCTTCTTTTTCCTTACCCATTTTAATAGGTCATGTTATTTTATAGTAATTAAATTTTTGTAATCACCTAAAATTTTTCAAATTTTATTATTAATATACTAATTAGCACAAGTTTTAAATTTTTGAGACATTGGAGATATCTTTTTTTTAATTACAGCTTTTGAATTGTCCATTGAGATTGAGGTGGCCTTCCTAGACATCGATTACAAATTCAGTCTAGATTTTCTCAAAAGATTTATATTGTTTGATTTTAAATTTATGTAAATGTTTTTTTGGACTTCATTTTGTATATTGTAAGCTTCAGTTTTCATTTTCTTTAATTTGGATATCTAGTGCCATTTTAAATAGGTCACGTCTTCCTCATTTATTCGAACTGTTGATACCTTCGAATTTTTAGAATCTGATTCTGGATTGTCTATACTACGTGACGAATCTATTTGTCTTCTCCTGCACAACGTCACATAGGTTTTTCTAAGTGAATGTACAGTATACTTTGCTATATTTGAATTGGCAAGTGCTCCTCTTTCTGTTCTTCTTTTTCATGGTTCCCTAACTATGTATTTGTACCTAATTTTAAGACAACTCATATTGTGGTTTTAACTGGGATAGTTTTTATTTAAATATAACTGGGAATTACCATCAAGACTGAATTATACTTCTGTTTCTTCTGCTACTGTGTGCCATGTTTTAAAATAATATAATTTTATACCAATTCTGGACATTTCTTACTGCATTTATTTCCAAGTATTTTATAAGTGATTTTTTCTTGCTAATATGTAGTTTTTAATATTTTTGTTTCTAGGTGCTTATTATCAGTTGTAAACCTATTGATTTTTATGTCTTTATCACATATCTACTTACATTGCCAATTCTCTTTTTAATTCCAAAAATGTTTCATTAGAGCCTCAACTCTACTATGCTGCCTTTTGGGGTATAATGTGATAGAATTAACAAAAGAAATTTCTAATCTTTTCCAGTGTTTATATCAATTATTTCATATTTTTACTTGGATGAACAAAGCAGTTTCAACTAAATAGTTTCCCCCTGAGAGATGTATTTAATTTCACTGAAGTAATTATTTTTAGATAATAGTACAGAAGAAGAAAATTTGTGACCAACAAGTCATGGAATAGTAATATAATATTTGAGTTCTCTGTAGGGGAAGGTCTATCTAGGAACACGTGTAAAGGATACATGGATAAAGCCAAAGAGGGGTAGGATCGAGGGTAGGAGGTGGGGGTGGGTGGGGCAGGGGACATGGTGGGCTGAAAATGGAGACAACTGTACTTGAACAACAACAACAACAAAACTCCTGCAAATAATTAGAAAATATCATGTCAGTTTTATGCTCCAGATTGAAATTTATCTATCATAAAAATAATTCAAGATGAAGAAGCTTTATAACTTGGATTCTATGTTAAGGAATCTGCACAAATTGAATCTGTTTAAGGAAGTGCAAAGTATTACTAGGTAGAGTTCTGTTCTTTTCATTCTCACTGGAACCCAGAGCTGGCAAGGAGACCTGTGGTCTTCAAATACAATAATATATTCTTCCTCTCTGATTGCTAATTGAAAAGAGACTCTTGATAATGGTGATTTTCAATTAACTCTAGATCTCTTAAATAGCCTATTACTTAAAGAAGAGTAAGTTAGCATTGAAACTAAACATTATGGTTAATTTCCCTTTATCCTAGTTCACTTCCTAATTAGACAAGACAGTAACATCTAAGAGAAGGTATTGTAACAGCAAAGAAATTAGTGACTGTTGATAATCTGTGATAAATAGAATGCTGAATAGTGTGAAGTACGTGTGCATTTGCCAGCAATAAAGATGTTAGAAATTTATTTACGTATTTCGGATCTCTATTAGCATCCATGTAATAATAAAATTATAGTATAATGTACTGTGTGATGTAATTATCATGGCATGGCATGTACATATGATGTACATATATGTGTACACACATTATAATTACATTCACATGTAACTAGTGAAAAGAGGATATTTTACGAAGTTCTAAAATCATATTTGGAGATTTGGCTATAGCAATCAAAAATAGACTGACATACCTGAGAAATGGAAATGAATGAAACATGATTTGTATTTTTAAATGTGTCAGTGTGAACATCTCTGTGTGTGCATGTGTGTTGTACGTATACTGGCTTCTTCTGTCTGCTGGTGAGTGTTGAGAGCACAGGTCTTTTCAATCATTTTATAAAGCAATTCGAGAAGGATCAAAGTACTGTGGACTAGATAAAAACTTCCTTTTGGCTAGAGGAAATCTGGGGTTCATAGAATATCTTCATAGATATATCTGCATACACTTACATTTTTTTCAAAGCTTGGTATACCATCACTGTGAAATTCTAAATATAATGCTTGTTTATTTCTGAGTCTCCTTGAAGAGTAAGATGATAATTATCTTAAAAAATAAACATTTAAATGAATTATTGTTAGAGAATAAAAATCAATAATCAGTGAGTATTCACAGCTTCTTCTGTTCTTTTTACTATTAATGTTTTCCATTTTGCCATTTTTTTCTCTGAGTAGAAAAATGATAAAAGCTGCCGGGCCGTTTTCTGTTATGGAAAGCAATTAGAGCAACAGAATCACTGGGATAGGGGGAGCATCTGTGGTTTAACTGAGTAGGAGAAATTTAAGCAGTGCTGCTAGGAACTGCATTTTCTGGATTCCCTTTAGTGCGAGAAAAATTGGGAAAAAACCCTGAAAATTTAACTTTGGCTATGCTTTTTCAATTTTACATCATTCTTGGATAGGATAAAGCAATGCACCTCGACCACAGTCTGGTGATTGCTGGTGGGAGAAGGGAATAAGGGGACGAGAGGGTAATGGGAAAAAATACAATAAAGATTAAATAAAAAATGAAAAAACTAAAGCAATGCATCTAAAATGTGCTTCTGCCTCCACGGATAGCCTCAGATCAATGACCAGATCATACTGTTGCTGCAGCACACGTGTGCCCACGTGTGCCCCTTGATTCTGTTCCACGTCCAGCTGAGTTGGGGGAGAAAGCTGAGGTCAGAACACTGCTGAGCTTCACTCCAGGTGCGTTCTGGGACGGTGCGTGTTCCTCCTAAAAGCAGAGAAATTGAGGACTGGGATAACTTTATGAAGTAGCGAATGTGTCAAGAGTTCCTGAGACCTGCAAGGTACCTGCCCTAGTGTAGAGGTGCACATAAAAATGCAGGGAAGAAGAGGTTCTTTCTATGTAAATGTCTGGTGTATTACAAAGTCAGTATTAACAATGAGTAAAGGAAAATTTATTCAATAAATAGTACTGTGACATTCGTAATACATATGAGTTTAGCGACAGAATTGTTTTTAAAAATAAATTTAGAATCCTACTATATACCCAGTACAACAAGCTGAGTAGTAGTGAAATATGTTTTAAATGTTAACTACTAGAGGAAAATAGAAGAGGATGTAAATAGTATCTAATTTGGGGATGGATTTCCTCCCTTAAGTAATTGAAATAATGGAAGGAAATCGTAGAGGTCAAAATTGCATAATGTGCTGGACAAAATACATTGTGTGAGACTAGACAAATCTGTATTAAAACAGTGTTCTTCCATTTATTTCAAACAGGCTATATTTATTATAATTGCACATTGCAATTAGAAAGTGGTAACTAAAAGATAGCCAAAAGAAAAATATATACTCTTGGGCTAAAGAGGAGATGAAGGTAAAAAAAAAAATTGGAAGTCACTTATAAATAATAGAAAATGAGTACACTATATATTTGGCCAAAGCAGTAATTACAGACTTAAGTGAATTTATTAGAAAAATAGTATACTGGTCCGTGTTCTTATCTGCAAATAACAGAGTCCACAACAGTTAGTTTAATAGTAGGAGAAAGTTTATTATTGGCCGTAGGCAGAATTTCAGGGAAGGACAGGGAAATGAATTTAGATGCCACATAGCCAGAAGTCCCTCTGGGAGAATGACGCAGTCCCTTCAGGTGGCAGCTTCAGCAGAGGTCCCATGCCTTCACTCACTACTCATTACTCAATATCCCTGAAGACAGAAGCTCCATCCTAATGGGTGAGGGAGGGCCAAACACCTTTGTGGCTGCTTGCCTCCCTCTCAGAATGGCCACAGCCCTCACACTGCAAGCAGCTGTTTTCTTATCCCTTCCAAGTAGCCTACAGTTGAGTGTGCCTTATAAAACTGAGGCCACGTGTGCAACCCAAGCCTGCAGGAGAGCCAGAGGTATATGGTCTTCGCTTTGCAGCCTCTGATGTGTGAGGAGAAGAGTAGAGCAGAGTGGAGTTGGGCAGTCTGAGTAATATTTGCCATGGTGGACCCCTCCTTTGAATACTCAGTATTTAAAATACTTTGATTCTATTCTAATCTTTTTTTAAAAGAATTTATTTATTTATTTTTAGACAGAAGGGAAGGGAAGGAGAAAGAGAGGGAGAGAAACATCAATGCATGGTTGCCTCCCATGTGGTCCCCACTGGAGACCTGGCCCGCAACCCAGGCACGTGCACTGACTGGGAATCGAACCAGCAACCCTTTGATTCGCAGCCTGCACTCAATCCACTGAGCTACACCAGCCAGGGCCTATTCTAATCTTTTAAATATCATAGTAACAACAATATGCCATTGGTTTGCACTGTCCACTTACAAGGGAAAATCTGTTCACCTTCTTCCCAAAGTCTCATTACTCACTAATTTCCATTCTTTAGTGATATTTCAGCTCCAATCCAAAATCTATTAAATAATTATCATGATATTATCTACTAACAACATGCCATATATAAAATATAATGGATACTAGGGAGAATAAAATTAATGTTATTATTCTAAATGAATATATGGATACATAATAGAACAAGAAAGGAAAGCTAGCAGAGTCCTGGTTCCTTCTGTACCTGGTTATAAGGCCGTAGCTGTAGTGTGTAACTTCCTTGCCTTCAGATGCTTCATTATCTAATGGAGTGACCTGAAACTTTAATGTCCTGCTGGTTTGAGCTTGGTAGATCTGCCTTCCTAACACTAGACGTGGCAGTACCCTGGGGCAGCCCCACTCTAAAGCAGGAGCTCCATTCGCTTGTGATGATCAGGACCAATCACCACAACCAACTGAGTAATAATCCCCTGCCCCTTTTGTCTAGTTGATTTAGTGGTGTGAAGAAGCAAAAACAGCCTGTTGATGATGTCAGCTTCCAGATCACTACAAATATTTTCTCCTAGTGAAAGCAGTCATCATTTGGGAACTAAAATCTCTAAAGCAGGAAGTACAAAGTTATGCAAACCAAAATTATTCAAGTGAATCATTAGAAATAACTCCCTATCTTAACCTTTGGTTCCTAGAAATATATATTTTGGCTCTGGAAAAAAAATGACACCATATATTTGCTTCTGGTTCAGGTAAAACATTACACTATTATTTCCCAGTTGGCTTAACTGAAACTTCCTTTGACTAGTCCATCTTCCCATTGGACCAGTTACTTCTGGATGATGAGTAATCCGCATGTTAAGACCAATGGATTCTGGTGTAATCACTCCATTGCCTTGAATCATCGTTGTAAAATAAGTTAACTGTTCAAAGCAGTAGAAGTCCGTGAGTGAATAAGGCATTGAGTAAGTCTCTAGAAAGTGGTACTGGCAGAAGCATGGTGAACAAAGAAGACAAATCAACAGCCAAAAGAAATGTCTGTTCCATTGATATCGAGCTGCCCCTACCCTTCTTCCAGGATTAAAAGCACAATCTGCCACTGATCACAGATTCCCCCCAGGGTTATCCACTGCTGCCAGCAGGATACCCACTCAGAACAGTGGTATCCGATTAACTTAGGTGAGGGGAAGTACATATTTTGAGCCCATTCAAAACCTTCCTTCCTGACAGCCTGTCCATCTTTTCCATGAATAAGCACTAAGGTGACTAGAGAAAGAAAATGACTGACATCCCCTGAGGGGCAGGGGCAATTTAAGATGTAAAGAAAAAGCATAACTTTGCACAAAACATGAGAACTTCTTTTGTGATTATTTCATGGCTGTTAGTTCTACTGATCCATATCAGCCAAGTTCAGAGATGCTGCCAACAAGAGCCGAATGAACTGCAAATGCTTTATTCATTTGTTTGCTGGCTTTATTCTAGACTTCACCCAAGGCTGCCAATTTACTTAGTTTTCTCAGTAAATGGATTAGATCAAGAGTGTTAAATGTGTGTTTCCTCAACAATCCAAAGAGTTCCCCCAAATATTGTGCCTCTTTTTTAGTGTAAGGAGAAGCGAAGTACCATAATTTGCCTTTCACATGGGGTGTCATCTGTCCAAGATTGTTGGCCATTCAGAAAACTCGCAGAAGTGGGAATTCCTTGAATTTGTATATCATCTATTTCACATTTCATAGACTCACATGCTTTACCAGGAATTCTAGGGCACTTGCTACTCTCTGATTACAACATTTATTGGCATACTGTCATCCATATAGATAGGCTGTGGGATGATGATATGAACAAAATCCCGGAAGAAAACACTGGCTCAGAGAGTTGATGCAACCTGAAGGTGAAATACTGAAATTGTCCTTTCTTCTCACCTGGTGAAAGCAAAGCAGAAATACAAAGGCCAGTGGGTTTATACAAAGTTGATCCTCATGTGTAATCAAAGACATGCAAAGTAAGACAACAAACCACTTATCACCCTTCTAGGTTTTTTTTTTTTTTTTTTTTTTTTAGAAAGGAGAAGGGAGGGAGAGAGGGAGATAAACATCAATGTGTGGTTGCCTCTCGTGTGTCCCCTACTGGGGACCTGGCCTTCAACCCAGTCTTGTGCCCTGACTGGGAATTGAACTGGTGATCCTTTGGTTTGCAGGCCGGCACTCAATCCACTGAGCCACACCAGCCAGGGCTCACCCTTCTGGATTAAAATAACTGTATAAAACTTTGATAATATCAAGCTTGCTAGATACTCTTGCTAGTGACACATTGCATACCTGTACAAGTATACAAGTAAGTATGAGTATATGTTTAAGGATGTTTATTTTTGTAAATATGCAGTATATCTCTAGGAAACACATGTGATTCAAAAGTAATTATCTAGATCCTCTGATGGATTTTGATCCTCAGACCCACTTCAAGAATATAAAACAGAGTCAGGGCACTGAGGAAGGAACATTGTGAAGCAACCTCTTTGGAAAGAGAGGCTGCTCTCCTCACCTCACACCGACTGAGGGGCCCCTCCTCAGCACCTCTCCATTCCTGGGGCCTGGGAAGCTAGTTCCATTGCACTATGTCAGCCCTGGAGTAGTAGTGCCAGCAGAACACTGCTGTGCCCCGGGGGGCCTGTGGGGCAGGGCCTGCACTTTCAGAGACAACTATGGTGAAGGCTGCTTCCTGCGGGCTCCATGAAGACCATGCTATGGAGAGAGGGGACAGCATGGGGCACCCTGGGTGCTGTTCAGAAAGCCATCTGCAGGGGTATGGAGCCCCAGGAGTGGGAATCTGGTATGTTTCCCTTAGGTAGTTTAGGATATGCTGGTAGGGGGCTGCAGTGGTTTCAATGAGCACTCAAGTATTCTCAGTAGGCACTGAGAGGCTAATGGGCCAGTAGCAGAAATTCCATGAATTTGGCTTCATGGTTTTGGATCACATTTATCTCAGTGCCTATAACATTGAAGAATCAGTTGAGGGTATTATCTTGGGTTCCTTTGTAGGGAGAAATATATGTACATGTATACGTATCTGTGCTTTATGATATTTATGGTCAGTCAAAGCAATACTTTCAGGATTAACCTACCACCTTCAACACCCCCCTGTTTTTATATATTGCTTTGATTCAGGAATTTTAAAGCCCAGTAAATTATGATATTATTAAACCCATGAATTTGTTACACTTGATTATAAATCCAGTATGCATAGTAGCTGTTCTGAGCACATAATGAAATGTAATGCCTACCAAACCATTAAATCAATGATTATGGTTATTAATATTAATGAATTGATCAATAATATTTATTACCTTGTAAACATTTAATGTACAGTAATTACTTTTGCAAGTAATATAACAGGTCTCTTGCCTGAGTACACAGTTATCCATTAATATTAGAATGAACATATTCTGAAGAACAGCCTTATTAATCAGTTATAGAATGTGTAGCACAAAAAAATAACATATTGTAATCAGTCCTCTCACCCCAAAATGAAAATCTATATATTTAAAAGTGCCATTGCATATCTTTAATGCGTTATCTTTCTCCTCTAAAGTAGAAATTGGATTCATTTCTTTAATTGCATATTAAATGTTGATTTAGGTAGGTCTTCCCTAACACTTGATGCAGAATGTAATAAAAGAAAAGTGTGTTTTTACTGATAAATACCTTTACAAATTCTCATCGTTTTGACAACTACATACTACTGAGATTCAAATGTGAGGTTCTTTCACATCTGTGGTTATTAGAGTCTATATCGGATTTCAACTTATAACTTGAAACCTTCTATGTATTATAAGATGTCAAATAGGTAATCAAATAGGGAATTTGCCCTCTCTCTTTTTTATTAATTTCCTTTAAGCATCCTCTTCTATGTAGTTTTGTAATTCAACAAAAAGGTATTCCTAATGAAATTGAGTTTTCATTAAAGAAAAATAACTTTGAGATTACAAAGTATGTATCTTGAAGCATTGTGAATGATAAGATAAAAACATAGCCAATGATGAGCAGTTTTCCATTACGTTGAACAAATATTCTAGCCAGAATTCCCGTATAGCTGTAATGACTTTTCATTTTTCCTGTTTATTTCAATTTATCTAAAGATGTTGATTTTCAAGTCCTATTTCTGATGGTGTCGGTTTCTTCCCTGAGCCTGCTGAAGCCTTTGAGAAGGCATTATGGAATGGCAAATAGAATTATCTTCTTTTAAATGATTTAGCTTTCCCATTTCTCTCAACATGGAACTAAGCAAGCAGTTCTTCATTCTACAGACTGCATATTTCAAGAGTTTATTAAAGAGTTTTTTATTAGTGGATAGAATATTTGAAAGTACTGTTCCTCCATAACTTTTTGTGTCTTGTCATTTAAAGCCTCTTCTATGGTTTTATTACCCATAAAATACCCCTTACTATTGTCACCTGCTACATGGATGATGATTTCTTCCTATTTGTTTGTCTACATCGTGTAAATTATCAATTGGGTGTACATTGTCCATGTCTTGCCCAGTATTGAGGCAATGTAAACAATAGAATAAATAAGGGCTGCAAGATTGGAGGAAGTATAAAGTCCAATAGGGGAGAAATAGTCACACACATGTGGAAATGAGAGATGAACAAGAGGCAGTAAATAA
Source organism: Micronycteris hirsuta (assembly GCA_004026765.1). Classification (NCBI taxonomy): domain Eukaryota; kingdom Metazoa; phylum Chordata; class Mammalia; order Chiroptera; family Phyllostomidae; genus Micronycteris; species Micronycteris hirsuta. The sequence continues at coordinate 17,724 of PVJI01009063.1, forward strand.
TCCAGTGTTCCTCTCTGTGACCAAGGAGATGAGTTTAGGTGGCTTCCAGAGACTGAAAGTTGATACAGAAAGTTAGATTCAAATTTTTAAGTTTGTCTGTCTCATCTTTGCCATCATCTTCATACCTAACACTTGTAGGAATTAACGATTTTCAAGTAGTTTTTATGTCAGTTACTCACACTGTTCCCAGAACTATGTTATAAAATAGAAAAAAAAAGCCAAATGCTGCTGTCTCCAAAGATTCAGAGAGGAGCAGTGATTGGCTCAAGATCATGTGACTAAGAAAGGCCATGTCTGCAGGTCTTTTCACTCACTGGCCCATAATATTTTTTTAAAGAAAACAGATTAAGTAAACTTCTCTGGTTGAACTAGGGGTGATTTCAAGAGGACCTCCCACCAAAGTTCCCATAGCCTCCTCCCTAAGGCCCCACTACCCTGTCCTGATGGATATTCTCCCAGACTCTGCCTCAATTCTTCTAGACCTTGTCTCTTTTTAGGCAGCTCTTTATGTGTGGGACAGCAATAATATTTAGGAATCCTCTCCTGTGTGAAGGAGAATTCCTGCCCCCATTTAAGTTTTACCTGCTCTGAGCCGGTTCAAACATCTGGTCAGGCCTGAGGACCCACTGTGCTTAGGGACCAGTTCTGCCACGTTGTCACAGGGGTCTCTATTAGAGTAAGTCTCTTCACTTCTGGGTGCATCATTTGCTAATATGTAAAGTCAATACTTTAAATCTCCCCTGTTAAATTTAATGTTCCATAGTATGTCACAGGCTTGAGCAGAGCTCTGAGAGATTAAGAGCCAAAGGGAATGAGGGAGAACCAGAAGCGACACGGACATGAAGGAGGCAATCAGCATGCCCTGCTTCCATGTCCATGAGGAGATACAGGTCGGAACAGTGTAAAGAGCCTTGAAAGTCAGGAGGAAGGGTTTCAGCTGGATGCAGGTGACTCTAAGCCAACCTCTGTGGGCTCGTGAGCAGGTGATACATTAGACAAATATAAGTGTGTCAGAAAGGCTATTCTGATAGGGCAACACGGATGATATGTACCGATTAGTAGCAGTTTATCCTCCTACTACTGTCACAAAACAGGGCCCACTTGGCTCAGGACTAGAAGAATGGAAATAGAGATCGGAGGACGGCCTGAAAATATGCCATGTGCAAGAATTTGTGATAACTTGTTACTAAGTGGGCATAGGGCAGAGCTGACAATGAAGAATGACGAGGGATAAGAAAGATAATGCAGCAGGTCGGTTTGAGGGGCAGATGTTGAATTTGGTTTAGAAGCTATTATATTTGAGGTAAATAGAAATATGTCTGTGGTTATTTTGGTTGAAGTCATAGTTATGGATGCTCGTCTCAGAGTTGAAAGTTCAGAGAAAAGAAAAAAAATATGGGGAAAATATCCTAAAATTGGTGATCAAAAGCAGGAAAAGATAGCATTATTTTAGAATCACTGCCTTATTTTTCTTACATTTTTATGAATTGTGAATTACAACTAATGATTAGGTTCTATACTAATTTCAACAGAGTTATCACTGGGACCTCCATATTATCCAGGCCATGGGGGGTTGGCCAGTGCAGGTGAATGTTAATGAAGTCCAATTCTAGTCAATATAGAAAAGAATTTCCAATCATTATCACTGCCCCAAAGCTTTCTTGCTTTTAATTTATATTTTTAACTCGGATACAGTAGACTCAGTTTCTCTCTCTCTTTCATTTGTCATAAAAGTTATGACAATCGGTGTTTGAATTGATACTTGGCAATATTCCTTTGAAATAATTAATATGTGATATTGTGATTTATACTAATAAAATTATATTAGCATACTGCTGGCTATTCAGCTTCCCCAAACCATTGGAATTTTCTAAGTGTCGAGAGTGATAAAGGCGTCTTTTATTAAGTTGATGAGGTGGCTTTTGGAAAGCACCTAAGGATGGGGCTGGTTGTCTTTGGTTCCAAGCACTCACGTGATTACAAGCCTGAACTTTCAGTCTCACCCCCCAACCTCCAAGGATGGGAGAGAGTCTTGAGATTGAATCACTAGTAATGGTCAATGACTTAATCTGTTGTGCCTATGGAATAAAGCCTCCATAAAAGCCCGAAAAGAATGATTTTAGAGAGCTGCTGGGTGAGTGAACACATGGAGGTTCAGAGAGCGGAGCTCCTGGAGAGATCATGGCCACACCACACCACTTCTGACATACCTTGCCCTATGTGTCTTTTCAACCTGGCTGTTACTAAGTTCTAGTCTTTTATAATAAACTGGTGATTCAGTAGGTAAAGTGTTTTTCTGAGTTGCGTGAGCTGCTCTAGTAAATTAACAGGACCCAAGGAGAGGGTAGTGCAAACCTCTGGTTTATAGCCAGTCACTCAGATGCACAGGTGACAACCTGGGCTGCAACTGGCATCTAAAGTGGGGGAGGGGCATTGGATAGACTAAACCCTTAACCTGTGGAACTTGATGCTCTCTCTGTGCAGAGAGTGTCAGAATCAGGAAGAATTCTGAGACAGCTTGCTGTTGTCTGAGAACTAATTGTTGGTGCTGGGAACTCCCTCTGCCTGACACACACACACACACACACATTGAAATTGGGTGCAGTACCCAAAATAAAACCTAAAATATGCCTGTTTAACTTCTCTTCTTACTTAGTTGGAGCTTTAAAAAGAGGCAAAAAATCCTTAATGCGAAAAAATGGCCTTGATGAAAAGAATTGCCAAAATAATTCACGCCACGTAACACCATTTCAGAAGTCTGGTAGGTGGTTTTACCCCGTCTAATAAAGCTATCGAGAGTTTTCACTTGGGGTGGCTTTGGGATTGTGCCATGAGTCTCCATTATGGTTCATCGCCTGAACAGCATGGGTGATAAGGAAACAGCTGCATGTAAGCATTTGCTGTGTGAAAGGAGAGAAAATGTACGTCCTGGCCCTTCCAGGAAGGCCTCATTGCTACAGCAGTTTATCCCATTACTAAATGCGCGCCGTGCTGATATCCTCATTCTCAGCTGTTGACCAGCGCCGTGGCCTTCAGCTTTAATAGGGAGCATATGATCGCTCCAGCTGGCAGATGACACCATTTGGCAATGTTCCTCCGCAGCTCAACAAAGGATTTTCAAATATCAAAGCAAAGGGAAAGACCTCTGCCTTTATTTAAAAAAAAAAAAAAAAAAAAAAAAGGAAAAAGAAAGGAAAAAAAAGTGGTTTGACTGTGCATGCATTTTGCATCCAAATGAATTATGGCTTCTAACTTGCTGAATTCTGTGAAGGAACTTAGAGAATAAAATTAGCTCAAAGAATTATAAACTGTTTATTCACCTTGATAAATAAATGGTAAATTGCAGGAAATTTAATTTTGTGTTTAAAAAGGAATGCAACTGAACATAGTTAAAGCTCAGAAAAGTTTTTTTTTTTTTTTTTAATTTCATCTGAAAACACAAGCCAATAAGAAATAAGATTGGTTAGGTTATGACAATGTAAATGAAGAAAGGGACCTTAGTGGTCTTTTTTGGAAAATGTGTTCTCACCGTGTAGAAAAGTGGTGGGGCAGAGTAATTTCTACCTGAGCAGAGTCAGGCAACTCAAGAGTGCTGATGGAGGAATACCCCAGATCTCTTGGCTGTGAGCCCAGAACGCATCATTTTATAGCTTGCCACAAACTGAGGACTCAGAAAACCTGGCAGTCCTCTTGGACCATTCATTTTTTCACTGAAAAAGCAAACACTAAATTAGTATAAAAATAAAATGTATCTGAGCATTATATTCTGTGATAATCTCTGACTATAATTTAAAAGTTAAATGTTTATATGTAAGTGTAGGTATGGGGCCATAGAAATGACTGTCAATTGGCTGATGGCTGTCAGCACCATATTCGAATAATGCGTCTACCTCAAACACCATGCCTTTTTTTCCTCAAAGTCAACAGAGGCACAGTAACACTCTATATGTGGTTTAAGCCCCATTACCCTTATATTTTGCTGGTCAGGATTAGGACAACCACATTCCTTCTTAGTCCTGTGGGGTATCCTGAACATACCACATGCATGAAAAGGAAACTGTCACAGAGACCACTATACCTTCTACTCTGACTTCGACTTTCCAGAGAATCATGTTCTCATGAAAATCATAATGAACCAGAATATATAGCTCCCCTAAGCTCTGTAATACCAACTTTTTGCATGGCCAGAATAAACAAAAGAATAGTTAGAAGATGGTAACCAAATAATTTATGGCAACCATGGATGATTTGGTGAAGTACTTAGTCTCACTAACAATAAAAAACTGAAGTTAATAAATATCACGGTGTTCATGGACCTACCAAAGTTCACGGTAAGGCCGTGTGTGAATTATGCAGGCCTCAAATGAGCCCCAGTGTGTGAGCACTCAGCTAGTCCTGTGGCCTTAGCTTTGAACTCTGATGTGCTCATAATTTCTAAAAGTATACGAGTCATCTAGAAATTTACTAAACCCTGACCCTTAATTATGGATCTACCTACAGGGCATTTCTCTCTCTTGGATATGTCCTGGATATGTCCATATCAAGTCAAGATATTAGTGTCCAACTCATTTATCAGCTGCCCAAAACTTCTCATTCCCTGTTCTCCATTTCAAAGAACTGCAGTGCCGCTTGAAAGATCACCAAAGGTTAAAACTTGCAAGTTTGTTTTATTTCTTTATTTATCTTCACTTGAGGATATGCTTTATTGGTTTTAGAGAGAGAGGAAAGAAGAGAGAGTGAGAGAGAAACATCAATCAGTTGCCCCCCACACGCTCCCCAACTGCAGATCAATCTGCAACCTAGGCATGTGCCCTGACCCAGAAATGAACCCCCGACATTCTTTGTGTATGGGATGATGCTCCAACCAACTGAGCCACCTGACCAGGGCAAAGCTTGCAAGTTTTAAATGATCCCTTTCTTTCCTTTAATCCTTTCAACTCTCCATCAGGTTGTACAGTTTCTAAAGTCTACAGCTCCTTTTAATTTCTACGCCAATGCCTTTGTTGACACATGCATAAACCTTACAAGCAGAAAGATCTAGAGTCCCAGTTCTGCTACTTTCTAAACTTGGATAAGGCATGTACATTCTATTCCCTTATCTTAAAAAAAAAAAAAAGAAAGAAAGAAAAGAAAAGGAAAAAAAAAAATCTGTGGATCTCCACCTTATAGAGTAGTTTTGAAGATTATATGAGATATTCCAGGTAATACAACACAGTGCATGGCTCACAATAGATAATCTCTGAGGGTCATCCTCATGTTTATGGCGATATCTCACTCAGCTTGACCGATGTCTAGCACGTAGTAAACACTTAACACGAAATGCAATATCTGCCTTTTTGCTCCGAATCTTTCAGTGGTTCTCTTACCCACAGGAGGTGCTTTCTAAGTCCACATAATTGGTTACCTGGATCTGACCTAGGCTTCAATTCCACTTACTTCTGCTGCGCAACACAACTCCTTACATCAAAGCCGAGGAAAAGTCTATGTCTTCCCCACCCCACCAACAAACAAAAGGCTATTTTCGTTCATATCTCTATTAATTACCTTTATCACAATTTGACAAATTCTAATATATTACTTAAAATTCATCATAGTAACCTACTACTTCATATAACATTCTGTGCCTCTCCAAGCAGAATTATATGCTTCCAACTTAATTACTATAACCTTGTCTTTGTATTTCTGAAGTAGAGTTACCTAATACACATTTGTTGAAATAATGGTTTGGGCTATTGGAAAATTGCAGGAGAGGCAAATTGTAGATTGATACATAGATGTCATATACATTAAACGCTATATAATCATATCACACAATACTGTTCTCATGTTATGTTACTGATTTCTCTTAAGCAGGACCTGTATTGAAAATTGTAACATTTATCAGAAAAAAAATGTGTTTGTTCTGGCTTTTCCGTAATCACTAATTCCTCCTTAGGACAAGCAGCACATGCGCAAAGAGCATGGATGGTACAAATCCTGCGCTGTGAAATAGTGATGCTAGTTGGTTCACAATGTGCCGGGAACTTTGGTGTCAGCCTCAGCTAAAGCATTTGCTCTAACAAACTGAGGTTTACAGTTAAACTGTGAGAAGAAGTAGGGTTCTGATTTTAGAAAATTCAAGTTCGATTGCCATTCCCACTACTGATGAGCTATAAAATCTCAAATACATTCCCTAACCTTTTGGAGGCTCCTTCCCTATAAAATGGAAATAATACTGGTACCCACGTAAAAGGATTATTGCAAGTATTAAATGAGGTAAATATGAGTTAAGTGGTAAATGTAGGCTGTACAAATTTTCCAATACACAAGACCCACAGGCTACCATAGACCACATTTGGCATTATTCCGCTTCAAAGCATATCGAACAGGAACCAGAACTTACCATCTTGTAGCATCGACATTCCTTATCTGGAATTTCCCCTAGAAATCCATATAGCATTGCTCAGATGGAGAAAGACAAGTCCTACCTTAGGAAGGTCCAACAGCTGATTTGGATTAAAAGTTTCGTGTCCCACAGGAGCTGATATCTCTGGAAACAAACCCTTGTCCTAGCCTGCAAGATCCCCACAAAAAATCATCCCCGTTCGAGGAGTTGCCACACTTAGGGAAGCCCCAAACTATGACTGCCTACCAGGTATTTATGGTTGTTTCCCCAGTGTAGACTTTATCCAAAGGGCCATTTTATCATAAATAATTTGATTTGATCTAGTAACATAGCTGATATCCCAATTTTGATCAGGTTACCAGAATAACTGTAACCGGAGGCAGTTAACCGATGGTCCCCTTCATTATAAAAGTTTCAAATGGATGGTTAATTCTGTGCCTGTACATACCATATGAACTTGATAAAAATATACAGAGGATAATATCTAAATATGTATATGAAACCAATCTCATGAAGAATAGGACACATATCTAAGAGGAAACTAGGGAGAATTTTGTAAGAGAAAAGTCATAGAGTTATTATTTTAACATTATTTGGACATTATTATTTGGACATTATTTTGTCTGATTTTCATGGACAAACTCACTTAAAGAGAAAATACTTACTTATCACAGAAGTTTTGTTCTGTGGTTAGTGCCGTACCTAAAGCACTGTTGATACTCGATACATGATATTTGAGTAGAAGGGGAGTTTGGTTCTCGCTGTTGTTATGAGAAAAATAGAGCTGACTCCCAAGGTCCTTTGACCACCATTCTTCTGTGATTCTACTTCCCACACCTCTCAACTCAAATTGACTTCGATGCTTTGAGCTCTGTCTCCTAAGAGTACAATTTTTGTACCCATGCCGGTAGAATTAAGAAGATTGAATGTGAGCTGTTACATTAAAATGGACCTGCCTCTCTGTATGGTTGATTACCATGGTTAAATATAGTGCCTGCATGACAAGCAGAATTACCTGTGGATTCTCCCACTGGAACAAACGGCTCTGTCATGGTGACAGACTGCCTCTGTCTTGTAAATATGCACTATTGCTTATCAACTAAGACCGACACAGGGCCGTTCAGTTCCAGGAATTTCCTCAAAGTGCATATGCCCTTAGTTATCGACATTGATAACATCATCTTTATCTTCATATATGCACATTACAATTTATAATCCAACATCCCTGTAGTTCAAGAAGGCATAGATAGGTAAGAGTTCGAACATAAATATTTTATGGATAAATATTAGAGATTTACTTAGAGGATATATCTATAGTAATAGAGGTATAAATAGTTTATAAAGCTTATGATGTTTCATAAGCATTATACTTAAATACTTATCTTGTATTTAAGATACCCATATGTACACTGTGTATTAACGTGTGAAGTGGAAAAGTTGATATATTAGTATAAGCATACATTAGAATTGTAAGTGACAACTAATGTTTCAAATGATAATAAAAATCATGTTAAACACATACCAAATTAATTTTTCTGTTTAAAGCAGTATCGTCTTAAGTTAGCCAGGCATATTTATGTAGATCACTAAGCAGAATGGAAATCACCATGTTAACCATTCTTGGTTTCTCATTTTATTTTCTAAATTAAAACACATCTAGAATGAATGAAATGAACAATATGGTAAACTTAGTTTCAGCTAATTTTGCTTAGTTCCTTTATTTTCTATTTCCCATGAATAGTTTAACAACTCTCACAAAATAGGAGGAAAAATGCAAATGTTAGCTTTGCGTCTAACTGCTTTTACACATCATAAATGTTGATGTGTTCTCAATGAAATTAGAATTTCACCTCCAAGTGGAAATAAAACTGTCCAGGCTGATTTCACTCTGGAGCACAGAAGAGAAAGTTCGTAACTGCCTGTGTGCCCGTGATGAGAATATCAATGCTCTTTTGCAGATTCTGCCAGCAGGAGAAGCTGCCAATGACCTTCCAGTCCTGTGTGATCACCAAAGAGTGCCAGGTGTCAGAGTGGTCAGAATGGGGACCCTGCTCAAAAACGTGCCACGACATGGCATCCCCCGAAGGCACTCGTGTAAGGACGCGGATCATAAGGCAGTTTCCGATTGGCAGCGAGAAAGAGTGTCCAGAGCTGGAGGAAGAAGAACGCTGCGTGCCTCAGGGAGATGCAGCCGCCCCCTGTGCCACGTGAGTAGATGCAGATCACAGCCTCTGCTGCCGGGTCTGCCCCAGCCGCAGGTCTGTTCAGCTGTCCAATTTAGCTGAATTGTGGTGGACTTAGAGTGAATTTTGCAAATTCTAAGTAGAAAAATAAAATATCTTTTTACAAACACTATACTAAAAAATGATTTTAATGAATAAAAGTGTCTTTAATAAGCTGAATTTACACATCTCCATGAAGGCTAGAATTTTATCAGTAACTCTCTTTTTGGATATTTTCTATAATAGGTGTTGGCAAACTTTTTCTGCAAATGTCCTAGGGCCACATAGTTTTCTGTCACAATGATTCAACTTTACCATTGCAGATACAGACAATAAGTGAATGAGTATGGATATATTCCAATAAAACTTTATTTACAAAAATAGGAGACAGTTTGGATTTAATTGCTGAACTGCACTTTGTCAACCCCATTTGCAGGGTGTCCAGTCTGTGGCCTGGGGGCCACATGCAGCCCAGGGTGGCTGTGAATGTGGCCCAATGCAAAATCATACATTTATTTAAAACATTATGAGATATTTTCTGTGATTACATGTCACAGTGTATTTAATGTGTGGCCCAAGACAACCATTCTTCTTCCAGTGTGGTGCAGAGACACCAAAAGTAAAATAAACTTTCAAACTATAGGTTCCTGTTGCTTATTGAGCAAGTCCTGTTAAAATTCAGTGCTGCATATAACAAATCCTATGTAATAGAGGAAGATACTACATCAAAACGATAAGCTCCTGGAGGACAAAAATTGTACCCACTCACCCCTCCCTTTTTTTAAAATGAGAGGCATGTGTCCCAGGGCCTGACACACAGTAAGTGCCTGGTAAACACTCATCGAATCCAGACAAGTAAGACTAATTCTGAAATATTTGGCAGTCTATCCATCTTCTTTTGGTCCTTAAAAATAACACTTCCAAGCTATTACTATGAATTACCTTGGCAATAACTACATTTCAGTTTAGTCTGAATATAGAATAATTAGCCCTGACTGGTGTGGCTCAGTTTTGTTCCACAGAGGTCTCTGGTTTCATCCCCAGTCAGGGCACACGCCTGGGTGGTAGGTTCGGTCCCCAGCGGAGGCAGATATGAGAGGCAACTGATCCGTGTTTCTCTCTCACATCAAAGTTTTTCTCCCTCTCTTGCTCCCTCCCCTCCCCATTCTCTAAAAATAAATAAATAAATAATTTTTAAAGATGTAATATTTATATAAACAACTTTCAAAATCTTAGCTTCTCAAAAGATACACACAAGTTTTGCGAGAAGCTTCTCTGGACTACTCCAAATGTGTGAAGAACATGCATACAGTGCCCGTTCTCCCCTAATGTAACCAGTGGCTGAAAACCCCAGAGCTCCTTCCTGCCTCCTCCGCGGTCCCACTGACTCACATTCCTCCAGAAGAGACTCGGGAATGTGCCTGGATCTCCGATCAGAGTGTTTTGTCTCCTAGGAGTTTCTTCTAGTTTTTGTCTCTAGCTAGGTGCTTTTTTTTTTTTTTCTCCTCTTGGATATTCAAGCACTATTAATGAAATAAATATGTATTCTGAGTCTCTTTCTTCTCCCCCTTTTGGGGGAGTAGTGTTTTTAGAATGTGTAACCAAGTTAAATTATTGAAAATGTATTCCTTTCACAGGCCTCCTTAGGATGACTTAAATTGAGATTCCATTCTATAAAAATATAAGATGTTCATTTTAACTCCCCTAATGGCTTGTTTGGTTTTACTTTCCTCACCCCCATCCCCTTCACCCAAGACACCAATTATCCATGTTTTTAGAATTAACCCGAATACTGTACTCCGTTCATAAACATGTGTCAAGAGTGTTATTTCTGGTGCCCCCAATCCAATGCCCCTGTTAGGCCATGAATCCCCACTTATACAAAGGAAAAACGGGCCTGAAAGTCAGCTTTATTGCCATGAAACTTTACCATTGACAAAGCAAAGCATCTAGATCAGACATCTGAGAGCCCAGTTAACCTTTTTGCCTAATTGAGATGAGCATTAGCGCATCCATTTGTACCTGTGCTGGCTGTTAATCTGATTAGTGAGGAAGCATCTTGGTTAAAGTGACACAAAGTGCTACATGAGCCATTTTCTTTGTGCTTTTAGAATATCCATTTTCCTTGAGGTGGAGAAATGCCATCACTTTCTGTCTTCACAGGCATTAGGAAACAGTTCCCTGACCAACTCCTTAAAGCCTATGTTGAGCCGACATGCTCCCGACATCTCTTCCGCGTCGTAATCTTGACTAGAGCTTTAATTTAGAATCTCAGATCATCTTTCCTTTGTCCACTGATTAGAAACGTCAGCTCTTTTCATCATTTATCAGCATTCATCGGGGATGCTCAGCACTACAGAAAAACACTCTCATCCTGACAGTGAAGAGAAAACTCTAAATTGTTACTGTTCTATTTTTTAATCCTAACACACCATTATAATTTTGATCTAGTGTGAAGAAGCAATTTTCATGCATTTTATTAAAGGCAAAACAAATGTTTGGGTTGATCACCACTTAGAATGTTTTCCATTCTCAGATTCTGTCCTCTTTTGTTTATAAGCATTGAGAAAGGGCAAAGCTGAGTTTGGCTTAACTGAACATAAAATTTCATGTTTGCAGCATTATGCTCTCTTTTCATAAAATATTTATAAGCAACTTCCAGTTATTGCAATTAAAACAGGGTCATCCTAAATTTAACTCCTCCTTAAATGGAGTACTGCTGAGGAGAAAGAGATTGAATCTGAACTTGCACCATAGATGTGGTAGTCTGTGATTGATTCAAGAGGTAAGTGTTTTGTGAGATCATTTTCTTAAGGAAAAAATATAAGAAGAGCAGGGCGAAGTATTTTATAATAAACATGGTTGCCGCTGATGGCGTTTTCTTTACTCAGGTACGGCTGGAGAACCACAGAGTGGACCGAGTGCCGCGTGGACCCTTTGCTCAGTCAGCAGGACAAGAGGCGAGGCAACCAGACGGCCCTCTGTGGAGGAGGGGTCCAGACCCGGGAGGTGTACTGCGTGCAGACCAATGGAAACCTCCTCTCAGACTCGAATACCCACAAGGACAAAGAAGGTAAACTTTGTTTTCTTCTCAAGGATCACGCTGGGAGACTGAGCATGGGACGCTGCAGGGATGTATGCCTGGCCAACCAGGGTAGGGTAGCCATATTTCTATTCACATCATGGTTGATGACCACTCTGGGGAATAGTAATCAAAATTTTGGTTGTAAAAATTTATTTCAATTCCATCTTTGATCAATTCTGATTTGCTGACAAGTCTCTTATTACATTTTCTAAATTCAGGCTCTGAGTCAAAATTTAGCAGGAGTAATTAATTATAAAAATAGAATAAAAATTTATCTGGTAAGTATATGCAAAGAAGTATATATTCTAAAGCCTAAGTTTTAATTTATTTCCATAAGAAATAAAACCTACTTATAAAAAACACCTCCTTTTGCTACTTATATGAAATATAAATAACATAAAAAATATTTTAATTATAGTATTGAGTGAAAATTTCCATTTGAGTTTAAATGAAATAAATACAGAATAAATGCAGAATCAAACTACAGTAAAATAAATTATTTAACCTACAGGCATGACTGTTTTGTAACCTGTAATTAAACACATTTTAGATTTTTCGATTCGTTTGTTAAATCTGTTTTGGACCAGATGTGATACATGAGCAAAAGGATAAGTGATTTCGACGTGGCCAGGGCTAAATGTATATTGTTATATATTATATTAGTCTGAAATTCTAATCATTGTCGGATCAAGTTTACATTCAATTAGTAGCTTTTAAGTACACACAAATATGAATATTTTTAAACAATGCTCTAAACTAACCCTTATCCATAACCCTTATCCATCTGAACGATAGCAGGATGTCTATCACTGATCTATTCAACATGTATTTTTTTAGTTGCCAACAGAGTTCCAAAAATTGTGTAAGACAGTGAGATAATGTCAATACAAACTTCATGTCAGGAAAAGTGCATGGTCATTATGAGGGTGCACAAACAAGCTGATAGTTACAATACAATATGCTGTAACCATAAATGTGTTTTGGAGTAATTGTAGGAGGCTCAGAGCAACAGAAACCTTCACGGGGAAAGGAAATGGCACTTGAGTTGAGTGATGATGAGTATGCGCCTTACAATTCAGTGGGTCAGAAATGCCAGAGGAACAGCATGGATTAAAGCACACCATTAAAGAAAAGCAAAAACAAAGGCGAGATCTTGCCAGAGAAGATGAGTATGTTGCATTTAGCAAATTGTGGGTATGATAGGATACTATTCCCCAGCAAATATGTTGGTTAGAAAGGGAAGAGAATAAAGATAAAGACCGTAGTTGACATCAGCAGAGGAAAGACCAAAAAGGCAGGGCGGGGGCGGGGGAGGGAGTGAATATGTAGTGAAAGAATCTGATCAAGAATAACCAGAAAAGAAGGGAAATAACCAAGAGAAGTGTTTCAAAAAACAAAAGAAGAGATGACTCCTCGCCTCCCCAGGAGGAGTGGCACCAGTGACAAGCAATTAGTGGAAAATAAGCACTGAGTTTTTGCATCTCTAGCTTACAAATTTAATTGTTTTGTAGCCACTAACTTTACACACATTTAGAAACGTAGCCTAAGGGTACATTTTACTATTAATATGTCTTGAAGGTGTAAGAAGTAGCATAAAACATGTAATTTTAGTACATTAGTATTTTCTTGGCCACTTTAATGACTACATTTTTAACACTCTTAGGTGGATTTATTATAGCAGTCCTTTCAGGGTAGTATAATTTCGTTGCTGGAGGCAGATCAGGTTTTAGTTTCTCAATGTCAATTATGTCCTGCAGGTTATTACTTTCAGCAGAGCCTTTGGAATTCTGAATGGCAACTGGATATATTTTTAAGTCATTTTGTCATGCAGGTTCCCTACTGCTGTCAAAACACAGCCGAGCACCAAAACTAAAAGTCACACAGGAAAAAGAAAACAAAAAGAATGTCATGGTTACGATGTATCTGTTGAACTAAGCAAATGCCAAAGCAAAGATCAGTAGAAATGGAAATAATCAGTTCTTCTGAAACTAATATTTTTCATGTAAGCATGTAACATGAATAACTTACAAATGTGTCCTTTCTGGTCAAATACCAAGAGTACTAATAATCATCTGGTAGTCTGCAAAAACACTCAATTATCCCTAAAAGTTGCAACTTTTTTCCCCTCTCAGAACTTAGAGTATATGAATTTCCCCCAGAAGCACTTAGCATTTCCCAGTAGAAAACTTACTCAATGCATGGGCGTCCCAAGGATGACATGTACAGACTATAATACGTATGGATGGAGAACAAACAGTGTGGCTGTGGACTGTGAAGAGTGTTCAGTCTATCTTCATTGAATAAAAATGAAAGAGTGAAGACATACTTTATAAAGAGAGAGAAACCTCTCAAAATAACTCTCTCCATCAGTTCTAATAAGAAGGTACTGATCTCAAGAAATTCTGACTGTGTCACAATGAACAACCTACCCATAAAGCAATTTATATTATACTTAATTTGAAGAACAAATTCTACACTGTTACTTTGGCAGATTCACCCTATATGTTCTAGAAAAGTTGTTTTCACGTGTAACCAAGCTATTAAAAATACATTAACTCAAAATAGAATACACTGACTCATAAATAAAATTTCTTTATATAAATATACTGAAAACAAGTGACATGAGATTCACAGTAACTTCCTTTTTTATCTTGGCACATCATATTATACAGGGAATGACCACGTTAGCACAAGAACACAGTCACATTAAATAGTTTTATACATTGAGGTATTCACTACTATTAACTGACTCAAACCATACCAGGCCATAAACATTTTCCTCTTTGGACCTAATATATTTAATTTCCAGAAAATTGTAATATGTATTGTTAAAGTACTCAAAGTATAATATATGGTATTCACAACTTAGTATCTTATCAGTGTCAATTGAATTATATCATCAGAATGTTTATTAAGTTGGTGAGCACATATCTAGGCAATAGGAAAAGTACATCTACTTGATATTGGAGTATTCCATATTTTATTTGTGTATTGTTTCTAGTCACAGGTAACCCTCCCAATCCTGACAACTGAGAAGAATTAGTAGTAACACCTTTGACAATTTCTGACCAGCCAGCTGAGCAGAATTCCAGTAGGCTGTGAAGAATCTCCAGCTTATGCTGGCATGAAATCTACCCTTATCAGAAAATGACAGGAAGCAGTGTTGCCCATGGGGAGGTTATTGGTATAAGCCCTAGAAAGCTGATGAAGTGTGCTGATCACTGGATGCATGAACATGAATTGATTTTTTTATAAGCACAAAGTGAAATGAAAGATTTAAACTATAGTATCTAAGAAATCATTCCATTTGAAACAGATTGAACATGATTTTAAATGAGGGAAACCAAAAGTATCCCTTATAAAGCACCACGAAGCTTACCGTGATTTACATTATAGGAAACTTAAGAACATTCTTTTATAGAAAAAATATGTAATAATTGACAGTGAAATCTGGATAAGGTCTGTGAGATTTGAGGTTATTAAGGAGGACAGTTTGTACCATGAGCCTTCAGGATGACATAGAGAATGAGATAAACCAGCAGAAAGGTTTGGAGGACCCATGGGAGGATGGGTGGAGGGAAGGATGATTGAACTGCGAACGGGTCGACCAAGAATGAACAAAAAGCTCATGTTTTCCCATGTTCTGCAACAAAATAAGGAGAATAATCATAGTCACTATCTCTAAATAAAATGCAAATTCTTTATAATTGTAGTCTTTTATCTACCATTTCCACAAACTAGCCTACTTTAGTCAAAGCTATTTTGAAAAAAAAAAGACTACGGTTATGGTCCTATTTTCCTGTTATTTCAGAAAGTAAATATCAAAGTGTGCAGAAGGGTAGTGCTGCACCTTTCCTATCCATCACTTTTGAAATAACAGGTAGGTGAGAATATTTTACATGACATCTCAATCAGAAATGTGTATCAGAGATTCTCTACACAGTCCCTGATTCAGGCCTTAAACCACCCAGGAAATAAAGTGGCATATTTCCACTTTCTGTTTTGCTAGAAATATATCAAAGCTGTCCCATAAAATAGAAAAGATTTCATGTTTCTTCGATTATTTAAACCATCATTATACAGATGTAAATTATAGAAAAACAGAAAAAAGATTTTTAAGTTTATTTACTTATGTAAAAATGTCACTAGGATCACATGATTCTAAAAACAGATATATAAAATTTGGTTATGAACACTTTGTTGAGATAAATTAATGAAGATATGAATATATTCCTAATTTATCATATTTCTAAGCACATCACATTGTGATCTACTATTCTTAATACAGTAAATGAAAAAGGAACTAAATCACGATGGCTGCATTTTGGAAACAGCCTACACTGAGGCAGGCTGATGTGAAAAGCACTGTAATGTAGTTACAGAGTAATGAAAATATAGGCAACCCATGAAGGAATAAGACCCTCTTTGGAAGTCAGTTCCCTGAATATTTTGTGGGAGAGAAGGGCTGTTACCCTATGAAAGGTCTCTGTGATCAGTAGATTACAAAGCGGGAAGAGAGATGCCAAATGGTTTCAGCCACTGGGATAGAAGCAGATAAAAATGTGCATGCTGGGAGTTAGATTAGGCTGGACAGTAGTCTACCCCAGAGATAACTTAGACTTTTCGGTGGAGGAAGAGCTTACTGATGAGATGTCACACCTCTACAACTTTGACTTTGAATAGAGGAAACATGACTTAGTTGTTAGATCAAATGATGAGAGTCAAAATTCATGCACTTTGTTTCCATTTTGGCCACTCATTTAAGGCAACATTTTTATATCTATTTTATCTTCTAATAATATAAATGGCTTTAAAGTCTTTTGAATTTTCATCTTATGGCTACTTTCAGAAGAATCCTAGACAGATAACCAGGGAATCTGTTTTTTATTTCTGCTTAGCCTTGTGTCCTTATACACATTACTTAATTTTATTTGCCCCAAAATACCTACTTAATGACTCTTTTGTTCCAATTTCATCAACATGGCACATTAGAATAACTGAGAATCATCCTTTGCAAAACACCTAGACATGCAGACTACAGTATTTTTTTAATGCTTTTAAGAGCAGAAGTGATGTCTTGAAACTAAATGATCCCCCAAAACAAACCAGGAGACTTGAACTGTTGCTTTCTGTGGTTGACCTTCGGTAAGGGTGGTACAGGAAGAGGGTTAGACATTATGGAGACTTAGGAGGAGTGAAGCCCAAAGGGTCATGACATCAAAGTTTTAGCCAGAGAAAGAGAACACAAGCAGAAATATTACATTACTTCGTCAACCTCAAAGGGTTATATCATCAATGAGCAGGCAGAGGAATTCAACTTCCCTGTAGAGGGAGATGATCGGAAGCAGGTCAGCCTCAGCTGCAGGCCAATGCAAAATCAAACCTCTCCTAAGATTTCCAACGGTGGGCCTGTACTCACAGCGGGATAATAATATATGCATATTGAGATGCACTGTAGTGAGATTTCAGCTCATAAGCTATAAGGACATATTTAAAGGGATTAGAGAGAGGGGAAAATTAAATGCAAAGGAATCAGCAAATTAACAGTGAAATTCTCAACAGCTACATAAAAAGCAAAATAACAAAGATGATGTATTAAAACTATTAAAAGAAAAGTAACTGTCAACTTAGAATTATTTATCTAGCTACCTATCATAAACTGTGGGCAAAATTAAGACACAAGTGGAAGAATTTTAGCTCATTAAACTCTTACTGAAATTACTGCTAAATGATAGGGTTTAGGAAGAAGGAAATTGAACCCAGAAAGAGAAGAATTCAAGATGTGCAAAGAATTTGGTAAACACGTGGGTAATCAATATAACTATAGGTATATGTGAAGCAATACTGATATATTTCATGGCTAAAACACTGAACAATTAATTAATGAAAAGCATTAATAAATGACAGAAGGAAATGATAAGAAGTATATTGTTTGGGAAAGAGTAGAGATACTAAAAATCCTTATATATTAGTAAGTCACTTTCCATGTTAAAATGTAAACATACTTATTTAATTAATAATTATTAATATATAATTATAGAATCATGTAAGATAGTATAGTCAATTATTAATAATTATATATATCCTTTCCAATATAAAAGGGACTACATAAAATTCAATCAGTTTAATACGAAGTACTCAATAAGAGAAAAATAACTCTTTTTTTATTACAGAGATGATTTAATTAATAACAAAGAAGACTAAAAATCTAGAAATATGGCTTTTGAATATCAATCAAAGTTTATTACAGAAAATCATTTTTCTAATTATCATTACGTTAGTGTTTGCAGTGATCGAAGAGTCTGGACCACTCAGTCCAGACAGTCACCACTGCTGGCAGATACGTAAACCCACCAACAGACCACACACACTGTGTTCCCCAGGCACTGCCATACTTATACACAAAGCACTTAGGAAGATTTAATTTCTCAAGGAAATAACATGAGATGGACTTAAGCTGTACATGTGCACAGTGTTAAAACTCTTCAGAAGATTGAATAGTTGGACCAATTAAATGACATTTGATAGAAAGTTTCCTTGAACAATCAAAAATGCCCAAAATTTTCTTCAGTATTTTTAGAGTAAAGTATAATCTCCACAAACATAACTCTTAATAACAATTATGTTGCCAAATTGATATTGTTCAATGGAGCATGAACATGATTGCAAACTGGAAGGAGAGGAACCTCTGAAAATTCATGAGTATTTAAAAACTATCTTCCTTTCTATTATTCTGGTTCCTTTCCAGTTTATCTTTTCAGATAAAATATGTGAGTGATATTAAGCTAATAAGGATAGAACATATTGGATAATAATCTTATGACACACAAAAAATTAACAGGCTAAAAACAATGGAAATTCTCCAACAATGTGACATCTGATGAAATACTTACAAATAGCAACAGTTAAGTGCCCACCCTGAAAGAAAATAATAGTAATAATGACGAGGACAATATGAAGATGTTGACACTATTGATAACATTTACAAAGTACTATGTTACATGTTTGGTTGCTGTGGAGATGAAATGCCTGATGTGGGGAAAAACTAGTTGGAATCAGTGACTTCATGTTAAAGTCACTCTGTGTCTATTCTCCCAGGTATTACTCTTCTGACCATCAGTCACCATCTGATTGATGAAATGCTACAGATTTGGATTTCTTACTTGGTATTCCTTCATTAACTCAATAAATGCTTATTGAACAACTGTAAAGTTGCATCACTAATTTAGATGGGGAAGGTAGAATAGTTTAAAAATCAAATTTGATCCCTGTTCTTGGAGATCATATAACCCAATAGTAGCCCTGTATCTGTAGCTTTGTTACTGGGGGTCAGAACTTCAGAACTGACCCTTCCCAGGGCTGACATGGAGAGACTTCTACAGACATTCCAGTTTGGGACTCTTCAATGAAGCCCTGAAAGCACACTACAGCCATGATTCATCCTTGATAAAGAAACTTTACTGTTTAAGGGTGAATTATTTTTCTGGAAAACATATAAACTCAAAATGCAGTTTAAGAATCTCCTAGATGCTTTAAGAAAATGCAAAAATGCCTGGATGTTATCCATTGAGATTGTGAATCTATAGTCCTAGAATCTCTGTCTCTTTTATAAACACCATTGTGGTTATAAGCAAGAGTTGATTTTACTATAAGGCTTGAGAGTCCTCTTAAAAGGCTCTTTGCAAAATTTTGGGAGAGACAGGGATAGGGGCAGGAAAATCCATGTTTCTGAGCTCCAAAGCTTATACAATTTAGGGGACCCTCATTATTTTTAAGAAAAAGGGAGTCCAAATACAAAATCACTAAGATCTCTGCCAGGATCGCAGAAGGGGCATGTGGGTATGAAGGGCCCTGGACCTTAAGCTTCATGTGCTTCTCCATAAAACTGTCCCAGATTCTAACAGGTTTTTGGCCTCTGTTAAAACCAATGAGAATCAGGACTTTAAGATGAGAAACGGAAACACAGGCATTCATATCCTGAAAAGCCCTGTTTGCCACAGTTCCAGAGGGGAGACTGGAGAAAAGGGAGTGCCTGGGAAAAGTCCCCATATGTCTTCAGAAGTGACTAGAAATTTCATCTCTTACATTGGTCTTATTTATACTCACTGAGGCCTGCTTTTAGGTTCCTGAGCTGCAAATCTTTAGAAAGCCACTATCCCGTGCTAGCAGTTAAGCTAGGAAATTGGAAAGGAAGAACACCTAACACGCACAGATACTCTTTCATCTTACTTCATACCGGTAACACAAGATGGAAAGAAGCTAAGTGTTAGTTAAAGACCTTCCATTAATGAAAGAAGAATGGGGGATGAAATGTCACGAAACTTGACACTATCAAGTGACTGTAGTGTGTGTGATTTCTGTAACCCTTAAGCACCAATTTCACCACGTCCGTTGTGGCAGAATGACAGCATCAGAAAGGGTTTTGAAATGAGCACTCAGGGATGTGCACTGGTGAATGAATAGCCCTTTTTCAAAGGCACACTCCTGCCTGCTCTCTGAGAATGTAAAAGAAATGGTTTGTGACTGCCTGTTCCCTGCCTTGCTGATGATTGCTCAACAGGGAGTAGCTCCTCTCTCCAGTGCTAACAGAAGAGTACAAACTACATTGTGGAACTCATTAATATTTATTCCTTCTAAAAGCAATGGGCAATAAAAAGGGAAATAAACCAGGGAGAATAGCAATGGGAAAAGGACACCATGACAACAGATACGTCTTGCAAAGGTTGTGCCATTTATTGCCCACAAAAATACACTCAAAATACTGGGATCCATATTATTATATTATTAGTCTGAAAGCTAATAAAAATGCCTATTACTGGGTGAACTAATTTATGAAAAAATTGTATATTAAGCACAATTCAAGAAGATCGTATATTAAGCACAATTCAATAGAGCCATCTATATTCTTATAATTATATATGTTTGATATACCTCTTTACAAATTCACATTTTCAATATTCAACAGAGCTACGGAGTACCAGAGCCTGTGCTGTGTCTAGCTACAGAGGAGAAGTTCCTCTAACATCAGAATCCTCTGTCTGTTGTAACAGAGACAGTGACAACCCCGTTCCTTTGCTCTTGCTGCTCCTCCATTTTCTGCTCTGAGATACTTTAAGCATTGCCCCAACTCTCCAAATATCTCCTCCTATTTCAAATAATACTTTTTATACTGTAAGACCTCCATAATCTTTCTTCATACAAAGCTTATAATCTTCTGACACTATATTACATAATTTGCCATTGGATTACATATAATTCTATTCTTTGACAATTGCCTCATGAATATTCATGCTAACTCCCCAAGATTTTAAGCTTCTGAGGAGGGCATAGCATTTTTCCCTCCTAAACTTTATTGTCCATCATTCTTACCATAGGTCAGGTACATTTGCTAATTACATCATTTAAAAATAGCTTTAAAAAAGACAGAGGAAGCCCTTCAATTACAGGATGTTGACTTTAAATTTATAGTGTTTTATTTCAGATTAATCTAACTTCATTTTTTCCTCTCTTGCTGTCCTTTCCTCTGAAAACAATTAATGAGATAACATGTAAAACATCTTAGCATAGACCTTGTATTTATTACATGCCAAAATGAATAGTAGTTGTTTTTGTTTATGTGTTCCTGTCCTCGTTAAATTGAGAAAAACTGGAGGAATTTTTTAAATAATAGTTTTATTCTACACCTTCTGCATTCTGGAAAGACATAATTATATATTGGCCTTGCTGGTTGAAAAACATAATGGAGGATGTATAACTCCTTGAGTCTCTTTACAGTATGCCCAGAAATCCTACCACGTGCTTGCATTACATGTGAAATTGCTCTTTTCTCCGGAAAGACAGACTTTCTTTGCATTATTCCAGAGTAAGAAGAAACGTAACTAATTTTACTTCTGTAGTAATGAGAGGCAGAACCATTCCAGCTTCCCTTACTCTGTGACACAGAATCTGTAAGAAGTCTGAGTAGCATTTACTGCCAAAGGATTCTTGCAATAGCCCTGGGATGGTTCGGTTGCTCGAGAAAGAATCCCGAGAATGCCACACCGGTCCATCTGCCCCCTACATTACACAGGATTCCTGGGCATCTAAAACCACATTGTTTGGGCAGCTTTATGCCTTGGAGACCTTCTCTCTTTCTTACAAAATAGTATTAATGAGTAGATGCAGAGAAAATAATTTTTATAAAAAGAAGCATTGTTTTACAGGTCCTCAGTTAGGTCTGGTTAGAAAAACTCGGATCTGTTAAAGTTCCTACTCCATTTGGAATTTCCAGAAGTACTTTGAAAGAGTCGTGTTTTTCACGAAGAAAGCTGCCAGTCCATTTCTCACTGTCTTCCAAAAATCCATAGTAAGTGGGCCAAAGGAAAGATACTAAATGTTGTGACCGTGTTTTCTCATTAATACGTGACTAAACAGATACTTAGAGAATAATTTCCCCAAACATACTGAGACAATAAGTGTCGGAGGACAGACTCAAAGCCAGATTTTTTATTTCAAAGTCTATAAATTCTGTCTGGTCAATTTCCCTTCCCCTGGCTCTTTGAATTTGTTTCAGAGCAAATAACTGAGTAGTTGTTTTCCACAACTTTATCCAAATCTTTGGATATAAGTGCATTATGTCGAATTATCTGGTGGCAAAAATATCTTTGTGGCAAAAATAAATGAAAATGCCATAGAGACCTGCCTCTTATAATAGAAAATTGAAGAGAACTAAATGTAATTTAAGCCCTTTTTAGAAGTCAACTCAATTACGTTCATTCCCTGAGATGGTTCTTAAGGTTAATATGGAGACCTGTCCATGGTTCTTTGAACCTGTAGTACATGGAATCACATGAAATTGCTATTTTTGTGGGTCAAGTGGCAATTTTATATGGTTCCACTGAAGAGGGACAGTTACTGTATTGTATCAAGTCGCCTGGTATGGACTCCTCTGTGTCCTAGGCTTTTCACGGTCAGAATCAAGTCCGCAGCTACTGGCTGTGAATTGTAATCACTGCTTCCATGTGACAGTATGCACTGTGGTGTGTGTGGTGTGCTTCAGAGAAGGTAATGATTGCCTTCTATAAAAATATGTAGATTTCCTCGTAGTAGATACTTTTTATGGGATGATAACTCATATTGATGGCTTGAGAGTGACGAATTCATCAAGCAGTTTTACTCTATGTGCATTTAGAAAAGAAATCTTCTGCACTCAGTGATGTGATTTCTAATACTTACCTATGTGCCACTTTTTTATGGAAGTACATACAATAAAGGGAAATACAGTGATTTTTAAGGATAAATGGATCAGGACTATGGTGCAAAGAAAAATGTTAGCAGAAAGAAAACATGAATCCAATAGTGAATATAATAAAGGTAATGTACAAAATGTGTGTCCTAAGAGTCTGTGAATTTCTTGAAGTAGGACCACAAGTTCTGTCTGTAAGCTTGTAACAGCCAATGCAGAGAGGAACACTCCATTAATTATGAAATTCACACTGTTTATTAGACAAGAGAAACCAGTTGTAAAGATGAAACACAACAATTTCTGGATTTAGGGTCAGAAAGAAAATTCACCAGTAGTTTTTCATAAAGACGACACTGTAACTATGTTGAATTACAATCTCATTAACATCTTTACAATAAATTCCACAACAAATTGTATAAGGAAGCTTTGCTTTAAGCAGTTTTCTTGAATGCAGGTCGCTAGCATAAATATGAAAAGGTAACTCAGTAAAAGCGAATTAGTGGGGGTTAATGTGATCTGGCACAGATTTATAGATCTCTGCTAAGCGAGGTAACCCAAAGAGGGTTCAGAATATCTAAATGGATGTACAGCTATGCCCTCAGGCAACCCTCTTCAGAGCTTTGATAGATTCTGGGAGGCAGAGAGTCCCCCTCCTTCCCCTGACACAAGGACCTGGAATACTGCTATTTTGGTTTCTATTTGGGTGCAGTTAAAGGCAGACACACGTTTTTCAGCCATCATCCAGGTAAAGATAAGATTAGCATCCTTAAAAGAAAATCGAAAGGCTTGACAAAGACATAAACTTGAACACACTATTATCCCACTTCAAACAGGCCTAACTGGACACAGGGCAAAGAAAATGTTTAGGCCCAGATAAAGGAAAATCAGAGGCCCATACATCTGTTCCATAGCTCATGAACCAGAGCAAAGATCTGAAACAGATGCATGGAGAACCAGCTTCAACAACATGCCCTCTATTAGAAGAAGCAATTTAACGAAGGTAACATTGATACCTTCAAAATAAAATGACTTCCAAGTATAAATTTATGGAACTGAAGGAGTTAATCTGAAGTAACAATGATAACGATGAAGAGGATCAGGAAGATGATTAGACAGACACTATATATGAGACACTTTTCTTTTACGTTTATTTGTTTATTAGACCCTCACTATAAGCCTATGAAGTAAGTACTATTATTATGTAATATTGAGGTACAGTGAAGTTAACTAATTTTATGAAGACATATAGCTAGCAAAAATCATACCCAGAATTGTGAATCAGAAAGTCAAGGAACATGTATAAAGGACCCATGGACAAAGACAATGGTGGGGAGGGTTGAATGTGGGAGGTGGGGGTGGGTAGGGCAGGGGAGAGGAATGAGGGAAAAATGGGGGCAATTGCAATTGAACAACAATAAAAAATTTTTTTTAAAGAAAGTCTAGCTCCTCAATCTGTTCTTCTGACCATGGAGTTAGGGTTATTAATTGTAAGGCAGTTTTATGTTGGGGAAAAGCTACTTCCAAATTGATACTGGTTTTAGAATATATGCCTTTCTTGTAAATAATAATTACATCTCAGAGCCAATGGTCTATTAATGTCATTCCTATTTAATGACAATAAAACTATACATGTATGATAACACTCATGCTTCTATTTTCTATGGCAGGAAGTCTTTATTCACTTATTTATTCAGCCAGTATTTACTGAGAGCCTTCTATGTGTAGGCACTGTTCTAAATACCAAAAATAGAAAGTGAGCAACAAAGACAAAGTTCCTGCTATTACTGTTTATACTTTGATGGGGAGAAAGAGACTGTAAGAAAAGAAATAAATAAACAAGGAAGTATCAGGTAGCAATAAGTGCTATGCAGAGAATCAAAATAGGGTGATGTGAGAGAGAATGACTGGGCAATCACAGTATTTGATTGGCTTCCCAGATTTATATACCTAGCCCGAAGTTTTCCCCTGAGGAGCCAACTCATACATTTATCTTTCTATATATTTGACATCTTCAATCAAACACATTAGGTATATTTGTCTCTTCTCCACACACTCTTGTAATGGCAGAATAAATAAAAGTTTTAAAATAATATCAGAGTATATATATCTGAATAGTATAAGCTCCATGATCTGTTGAATAGGTATATTATAGTAAATCCCTTAAAACTTTGGGGGGTAATAATCACTAACAGAATAAGCAGCACAGAAGTGTTTAGTAAATATTTATTGAATAAATAATAGATGGACTTAGTAATGACCCCCAAGTATTTATACATAAGCTTCTAACTAGTCATTTCTCTGGCAAATTTTCTTCCTGTGGTTGCAGAGAAATGAAAGTTCTAAGATAAGCATATTTATAAATGTATCACAAAACCTGGTAAGTCAATATATTAAATAAGCAGAAAGGCAAACATATTGTTAGGCTTCTGCTTCCAGCCATAATTGAGTAACCGGAACTCTCAATAAGGATAACTATAAAATGAGGAAATATAAACAAAGTGATTGTTTTTAGGCATTAACAGCAAGCCGCTGAAGACTGTGATCACAGTTGTGATCAATCACCTCTGTCTTCTACTGGAGGCTGTTTACTAACACAGAGCTGGAAAAGTGGAGACAAACAGAGCATCAGGTCTTTCTGAACAAAGGATTCTGAAATCTAAGCTCCAGGCTGCTTAAGTGACTAGAAATTTCAGGGCAAGGCACAGAGACAGGGCGTCTGCCCTGGGAGGAGTGGGGTGGAACCCAGGAGTCCACGTGTGGATACACCACAAGTCCGTGGCCCAGGGCTGGGCTGCGCAGGTACAGACTGAGGCTCTGTACAGTCTAGCAGAGATGCTGTGTGACAAGGCTGTGCTGAATGAAAGGCGAGGGTATCGGTAGTGCGATGCTGGGAGATTAGTTAAGGTTCTAGCCCTTTGTGGGTGAAGAACTTTGCTAAGCTCCTTGGACTCCATTGCCTGGGAGTAAGAACACGCTGTCACAGCCAGAAACACCCTAATCTAAATGAAACCAAACCCTGAAAGATCTAAATAACCTGCCAGCAATGTAACTGTTTGACAGAAAAAGAAAACTTAGGAAGATGGCATAATTCAGACTCTCTACAGCACATCACTCACAATGTCCAGTATAGGATAAAAAGTTACTTCACATGCAAAGTAGTAGAATAAAGAGGCCAATTATCATGGGGGAAAAATTCAGTAGATATATACCTTGAGAAAACCCAGATATTAGAATGAGTAGATGAAGACTTTAAGAAACTATTACACATATGTTGAAAAACTTAAAGGAAAAGATTGTCTTGGGGAGTGAACAGTTGGGAATATGAGAAGAAAAACAGACATTATAAGAATATGGAAATTCAAGAATGTAAAGACCTGCAGTTAAAAATTCACCCAGTGGATTTTTAGAGATTGCAAAAGACAGATCAATAGAAATGATCAGATCTGAAGAACAGAGAGTAAGAAGATTAAGGGGGAAAAATGAAGAGAGTCTAAGTGGTGAAATAATATCCAGGTGTCTATGTATTCATGATATCACACAGAAGAGAGTAATCTGACAGAGAATATGTTTGAAGAAACAATGCTCAAAATTTCTCAAATTTCTTGAAAAAGAAGCCATCAAATTTCAGATCTCAGAAGCTCGGCAAACCCCAAGCAGATAAATACAGGACAAATACAGCAAAGTATATTCAAATAGCAAAACTCTCAAGATGAAGAGCAAATTCTTAAAGCTGCCAGAGGGGCAGGGGGTGGGGAGACGTGAATAAGGATAACAAATGAAGGTCGGAATCTCCTTAGAGACCATCAAGGCCATAAAACAATGAAACAATGTCTTTGCTGAAAGAAAAAGTCCAGGTCTCCATAGCCAGCAACAAGTTCCTCAGCACTGAGGGTGACAAGACATCTTCAGAGAGACTGAAGCTGAGAGAATCCATTACTAAACAGTGAAGAGTGAGACTGAGGATATGGAATGCCTGAGTCACATGATCTTGGGCAGGTCGTTTAACTTCCCTGGGACCTATTTCCTTCTCCAGAAAATAGAGAAAATAACACTGGTAACATTTTTTTTTAAAGATTTTATTTATTTATTTTCAGAGAGAGGAGAAGGGAGGGAGAAAGAGCAATGTATGGTTGCCTCTCACATGGTCCTCATTGGGGACCTGGCCCGCAACCCAGGCATGTGCCCTGACTGGGAATCGAACCGGGACCCTCTGGTTCCCAGCCCGTGCTCAATCCACTGAGCTACACCAGCTGGGCCATACTGGTAACATTTTTAAATGAAAGGATCCATGTACTGAACTTACAACCGTGTCAGGCATACACTAAGGTCTCAATAATTCTGATCTAACATACAAAGCAGGGCCCATGTTTTAAAATAAATTCTCCTTTAACAAGAAGTATGTAGTTTGAATTAGTGTTGTGAGGGAAAAAATGCTCTGACAATTATAGCTTAGACCTTGGAAGTTGAGGAAATCCTCCAGGCCCTAGTTATCTACTGTACTTTCCCCACAGTGGTGTCCAAATTTCCTTTTTTTGGTGGGGGGCGGTGTCTGCAGAGCCTCCTCCATTTCCTCAGTTCCAGCAAGTTTATCCAGTAGAACCAAAACTTTTATTCTTGAGGAAAGACTAGCTTTCCTTCTCATATGTGTGGCTTTTCAGATCTGTTGGGTGCCAGCTGGCCTAATGCCAGTCTTCATGAATGACCATGGCCTCCCAACTGAAATGCAGCTGAGCCCGTTGGGAAACTTCCCCCAGACCTGAGAAGAGAGCTGAGAAAAGCCAAAGCCAAGAGCATCCTTTGACTCCATCAAGAAAGGAGACAAATCATCTCGACATAAGGGCACAAACAAGTACTAAGCAAAATCCATGGGAGACCAGATCTCTAGTTTTGGATTCACTCCTAAATACGCTTTCAACAGTTCTTCACGGGTTATATGCCACCTGGGCCCTCATCCAGGTGGAGCCAGAGGCTTAAAGCCCACCCCCTCCTCCCTGATCCTTGATACAGTCCCTCCTCGATTGGGTTGTAATGCTAACATTTTCCCCTTCACAGTCAGTAATTCTTTGTGTCATACTTCATGGATTTTAAAACATGCAGCTCTACATGACACTTTGAATGATGTGTAATATTAAAACACAGCTTCATTCCAGTTTTTAAGTGATACTTAACACTCAGGGAAGCTTTAGAGTTAAACAGAAGGTCGGCAAAGTGCAAGGAGGAGACCCCATTCCATGTACACTGCTGTCCAGAGAGGGGAGAGTCTGAGAATATATGAGAGCAGGGAACTGAAAATTACTAAAAATATGAGTGGTGAGAAGTAGCATTTTTAAATTGCAAAAAAAAATGGTTAGAGAAAAAGTAATAAGGTAGTAAATGTTATACTTAAAATGCCATTAAAATAAAAAATGAATATGAAAAAGGTAATAAAATAGGTAAGATTTTGAGTGATTACAATAGGCTAGAAGTTGACAAAGAGATAAATGTAAGAGACATAAAGCTGAGATTAAAAAGTTAAAATCTTTGAGATAAAATATATGACAGTGGAACCCGAAACAAGGAAATTTATTTATAAAAACTTGTGCATTTATTCTTACATGTTTAAACTTCAGTCACCTTTAAAGTACTCTCCATGTGATGCAATACACCTATTAAATCATTTTTTCCATTGCTCAAGACAGTATTTGAACTCATCTATTTTGATGCCTTTTCATGCTTCTGCAGTTTTTTTTATTTCAGTTCTTCCGCATTGGCAAAATGTTTCCCTTTGAGGATGTTTTTCATCCAGGGAAACAAAAAGAAATTGCTCATGGCAAGATCAGATTCCAGGGAGGGTAGGGCCTGGGGTTCATGCTGTTTTTGGTCCAAAACTGCTGAACACGCAGTGCAATGTGGGCAGATGCGCTTGCAAATCACCCATGATGAAATGGGCAAACACACTGAAAAAGTCTTCAAAAAACTTCACTGAAGCAGAATGCAGCCTCTCACAACAATGCCAGCTGGTACACTGAGACAGATGGGTTCTGAGAACACTCACCTAATGGGCAAAGCCTGTACTACAAGGGCCCACCCTCCAGAAGATAATTACATATTTGGAGGGCACCCCCTTGTAAAAAGGGCTCATTAAAAAATAATAAAAATTCAACTTAAAATGGAATAAAGACTTGAAAATAAGACCTGAAACCACTAAATTCATAGAAGAAAACATAGGGTGTAACCTCTTTGACATAGGTCTTGGCTATGATTTTTGGATTTGACACTAAAAGCAAAGACAACAAAAGCAAAACTGAATAAACAGGACTACATCAAACTAAAAGGCTTCTGCTCAAACATTACATTTAATGTCAACATTAAAAGGCAACCTGTGAAGTGGGAGAAAGTATCTGCGAAACACATATTCAGTAAGAGGTTAACCTGCATTAGGGATCTTTCCGAGTCAGTCCCCTCTCCCTTTCTCCCACGATTTCATTCTTTTTCCCTAAGATATAGTTTTGTCAGCCCACAAAAAGTGAGTCAGGGGGCACTAATATCAAGCCCCCTGAAGGACTTCCACTGAGATTTGAGATCTACAATGGTTTATGTTTTACAAGCTCCAGTATTATTCTTCTAAGCAGTTTTACTGAAAAGAATATACTTAAGAGCTTGGAGAAGGTCTTTAAACTCAGCTTCTATGCTGCTGTAAGCAAAAATGTGGGTGTAAGCTTAGAAAAACATCCAAGAAGAAATAAATCACCAATAGAAAAAATAAAATACCTCTGAAGAAATAATTCTTACTTAATATTCTATAGCCAAAGACGATAGCAAGCAATTCTTTACCCAAGTGCATGCAGCTCTGTAAATGGGCATAACGTCTTCCGTACGGTGAGCCCTTGGTGCCGAAGTGCCGGGCACCTGTGGTTACCTTCAGCTCCCATCCTGCGTGGCTGTGTTTCTCAAAGTTTCCACTGAGCATTACTTGCATCAGAATCAGATGAAGTGCTTGTTAAAACTCCTAGCTTAAAAATCCCCAGCTCATTCCTAGATTTCATTCCAGATGAATCAATTCCTGAGCCCAGAACCTGGGGTCTCTGCTTCCTCAAAACAACCCCTCTCCGCACTCCCAGCCCCCGTAATTGTTGAATGCACTGAAAATTGAAAAGTAACTGTTGTGAAGTTAAGCATGGATCCTGAAAATTGGGATTCTGCAACACAGAATCAGAAACCAGTAACTGTCACATTCCAACAAGCTCTGCTGCTACATGGTGACATTTTCCAACTGGTGATACTGAGATGGTTGGCCTTTCAGGTTTGTTTTTAAGGAACACATGCTAGAGTTTAAAAATCCCAGAAACACTGGTGCTGTTTTTTCTAGGAGCATCAACATAGATTGCACATATTCCCCACGAATGAGGTGAACACCACCCTTATGGTAAAGCCTACTAAAGAAGGAACCTAGGCATGTAGGAAAGGCTATTGTTTACAAGTCAGACTGAGCAGTTTCATCCAGACCAGCTACAGGGATCGGTGGGTTCATTGGAGGTGAAGGACAGCAGGGCAGGAGTGGAGGTACCAGGAGGAGGAACTGGGGAATTTCTGTCAATTGGAATGCTGCCTGGAGCACAGGACCCCGATCTGAAGGGCAGTGGGAGAAAATACGCTTATCCCAGACTAATGATCAAGAGCAAGGAGAAACAACGCAGTGACATCCAATGGCTAGAGATCAGTTGCTTAGACTGAAATCTGACACTGGACAGGTTCCATGCTGGGGGCCGGCCCTGCCTCACACAGTCGGGGTGTCCAGGCTCTTGCTCAGGAAAGAATTCAAGAATGATTCTGAGTGAGAAAGCAAGTTTTCTTCAGGTAGAATCAAAAAGGCTAGAACGGGCGGTGGGGGCAGGGGGAGGGGGGCGGTGTGGCAGGCTCCTGGTGACAGGACCAGTGCTAGAGCCACCGCTGCCCCCTGGTTGCAGCTCTCCCAGCCACTGCAGGGAAAGGGGCAGAAGTACACTTCTGAATGGGACCGTCACAAGTGAGTTGCCTGTCATGGTCAGTGGTTCTTGAGATTTTATGTGGTTCAGTAGTGGGGGGAGAGGTGCAAATTGTTCCTGAACTTTATGGTGCCAAATTCTGACTCTGCCTTATGGCTGGGAGAGAGTCGTGCTCCTAATATGCTTCGTTCCAGAAATGTCCTGGCCTTGGTCCCTCTGGGGTGGGCGCCCTCTACTTGTGGTGTCTGTTTTCATTGTAATGATGGTATAATGAGCTTTAGGGCTGTGCTTTGGTCAGTTGTTCCTCCATCTTGGACTGATCTGGTTTTAGCCAGTCCTTGTTGAAGTGGAGGAAATCACAACCCCCTTCTCCCGCAACCAATCCAGAGCCTTCCTCTGCTGTCCTTGTTGTTGCTGTTCTTCTCCTCTTCCTCGACCTCCTCCTTCTCCTCTCTCTCTCTGACACTTTTGCCGGCCTATGCTAATGATGGGACCAAAATTCGGCCACTCTGAAGCTGCCCTTTTGGGATCTTGATTTTTAAGCTGTTTATTGAGAAACAAAAGACTCAGATCAGAGCTTTTGACCCCCACCCCCTTTCCTGCCCAAGAAATTCAGACAGAGAAACCTGCTGCAGGAAGGAGATTGTAGGATGTTTGCCTTAACCTAATTTGAACTAAATATCACAAACAAGAGGGCGTCAGGCAGGTGCCTGTTAGCGAGGTGCCAGTGTGCCCCGTTGTTTCTGGCTTGTCCAGCAAGGATTTGCCTGTCCTGCTTGTTCCCCTGTTCTTCAGGTACCTGTGAATCCTCCATTCCTACTTCTGAAATCTAATGCCCCGTTACTCATCTTTCTCCTTCGTCCAAAAATAATTTATACCCAATGTCCCCTCACTGTCTTTTCACGCTTATGTAAACTCCCCCTGCACATGTATTAAGACTTTGATTACCTCCTGTTAGTCTTTCTCTATTCATTGGCTAATTAGCTCAGCCAGAGGAACTTAGAAGGGGGGAGAAAAAGTACTAATATTATTTTAGCCGCATACCATACTATGCCATGTAGTAGTTCATAAAGTTCTTGTTAATTTTTCTATTTCCTCACTCCTTCAGTGGAAACTGCAGTAAAGCAGGCACCTTTATGTGTCTTGTTCTCCCCTGAATCCTAAGCACCTTGTGTATGCCGGCCTGTGTCTGATACATATTAGGTACTCAATAAACATTTGTAGAGTGAATTAATTAAATAAATATTGAAAATGGTTACCTAATTCCGACAAAGGTAAGGGAAATTTAGGAATAATTAGAAAGGATTAAATAGAGACCATTAACTAGAATAAGAATCGGATCCAAGTTAGGTAAAAATAGCCTGGCGAGCCAGAAAACCTGAGTGGGCCTGCAACCAAGAAACTCATTACTACAACAATTTCGGCAGGTGATACGGAGTTTCGAGGTTACAGTTCAGGGCTACCCACAAATCATGCTTTTGGCCTTTGCCTCAGTGTTCCAGGTTTTATTTTTTAACTCTAAGACATTCGAAGGAAAAACCATAAAACATCTCCAAGCCTTTTGTTAAATTCAGCCTCTGTTTATGCAATGATAAGGAAAAGGGACTCAACACTTAGAGTTCTATCAATGGAGACTTTGAGAAAAGAACAGAAATTTTTAGGAAAAAAGAAAATCTTATACTGGAGATACTTACCTCTATTTGCTTCTAAATAAGCTGTGGTCAGACAGTGACAGCAGCAGTGGCCTGCTGTGGAGAAACTTGAGTGAGGGCAAGCTTAGCTAAGATTTTATTTTTCCAGAAGATGAACAGGGAAAAGTTGATAAAATATGCCAGTGAATAAGGTCACACACTGGACTACACTCATTATTCACAAATTATTTCTTTCTTCAATATTCTATCAAGCTTCGTATTATGGACGGAATCCATAAATTCAAGCCCTAATCCTCAATGGAACTGGTGTTGGAGGCGGAGCCTTTAAAGAGGTGATGGAAGTTAAGTGAGGTCAGCGAGGTCATAAGGGCGGGGCCCTAATCCAATGTGATTGGTTTCTTTATAAGAAAAGAATGAGACACTACAGGAGCGCCAGAACAGAGAAAAGGTATGTAAAGAGAGAGTGAGAAGGCAGCCCGAAAGACTCTAGAGAAACCAACCCTGCTGGCACCTTGATCTTAGACTTCCAGCCTCCAGAACTGTGAGAAAACATATTTCTGTTGTTCAAGCCACCCAGGCTGTGTTCCTTCTTATGGTAGCCCTAGCAGCCTAATATACTGAGTCATCAAAATAATTATATTTGGAGTACGTTTCTCTTTCATTATATTGTGGAAAACATACAGGTTCCCAACTGCTTCTTTTAATGTATGATATCTATTAATGCCATTTTTCTAGTTAGGGACATTGTAAATGTGAATTTGAATCAATAATGGTATGTTCCTACAAGGCTTCTGTGTGTGTTTTTCGTAGACTATTCTACAACATGCCCTGTTTTTTTGTTTTTTTTTTTAAGAAAAAAGAAAAGAAAACCTCCATATTTGCAGTGTTGCAACAGATGGTACCTCCCTGCAATAGGAGAGTGATGACCTCATCAAGCTGTCGATACAGTTTATGAAATTGAAATCCTGACAATGATTGACATTGCAACAAAGATGTATATTTTGAAATCCCACATTTTTTAAAGGTTCTTGTTTCACATGAATCAGGATCAGCAAGAGAAATTATTTGACATGTTTGTTCCTATAAATACTTCAAAGGATAGCACAGTTCTATTTTATTCATGTTAAGTCGTGGGGACTGTTATTTCCAAGGCAATATGGACTTGTGAGCATAGGCATATGGGCCTTTCTCTGTAATTCCCTAAAATGACCAGTAGAATATGCAAGTAGGGAAGCCTGCATCAGATCTGAAAACAAGAAGAGAGCCCATCCTCGGGCTAGACCCTTAGAAGAGTTTCCATTTGCTGAGACAATGTTGATGTAAGGATGAAGGAAAGGGGGCACCGAGGCAAAGGAAGAACCGCTGTGAAATTGAGTAGAATTTCCAAAAGAAGTAGAAAGGGACCCTTGACAGGAGTTTCCCTGGCATCCAAACTCAGCAGAGTGGAAGCTGAAGACACGGCCCACCCCGAGTGCCCTGCTGACCCTGCTGACAGGCGGTGTTCAGACAGCAGACCAGCTGTGCGGAGAGGAGATGGCTTTCTTAGACGTCTGGATCGGTTACCAGAGTGTTAGTCTCTAAGTTGGTATTCTTGTGCTAGGGCCTTCCCCACCATCATTCCCCCCAACACCCACAACTAAGAAATTAAAACTGGAATATACAGATATATAGCTGAGCAGAAAAGAGAGGGAACTACTCTCCTCCATATTTAACCTGGATCTGAAGGAATATTGGGAAGAGCCTCATCAGAATTAATTACGTGTATCCAGTAGATAATTTCCACTTGACTGTAAAACCAAAATAGAGCAAACCTACGCCACCTACAACTCCAAAAGAATAAACAGAAAAATCAAGAGGCCTGAGTGCAAAGACTGCAATTTCACACACAAGAACCACTCGAAGAGCTCAGTTCTGAAGTAGTCTAATGTCAGGGGAAAAAAATCAACATTAAAAACTGGTTTGTGACCTCAATCAAATGTTTTGATTTTTTATCTCAACCCAATTCAGGAGGTTTCCTGGCAGCAAGCACCGAGAGAAAGGGTGCAGCCTCTGATCAAGGGTGGGCTGGGGGTGACTTGGCAAGCCTAGCCGTTCGTGAACTGCTTGGAAATGGTGATGAGTCTGTTGGATACTAAACACATAATTATGAGTAGAAAATGAACTCAAAAACTGTGCATCTATGCTTCCTAAATAAACTATATAGTGTCTTGAGTTAAAAGGAGAAAAGATTAATCAAAAGCAATAGCTCAGTAATGACTTATCATAGCCAGAAAGGACTGGCAGTGAGTTTTGAAGCACATTAAATACTGAGAGAGAATTCTGAATCATTGTTTTAAATATGGTTACAAAATTGATTAAAGAATAAGTGTATTATCTTCCAAACAGTACCCTGTATTATTAGAAAGAACATGATGGGTTTTATGTCCACATTAAGTATAACAGCTTGAGAAAGACAAAAGAAATTTCTGTGAGTAAAGTTGAGTATAAGAACATCTTCAAAAAACTTCAAGTAATTACCGATACATGTAAATTTTAATTAATTTTCAAAAGAAAGACTTTCTTTCTTTGCTTGACATCAGTTCTTGGGAATGAATATGTAGTGCCCCTAGCTGACATGGAAGTGGGTGTTGTGTAAACCGTCAGATAAAACCTTGGAATTAAAACAGCCTTAGTTCAATATACCTTAAATTCTGCTACACACTTGTAGCAATTAAGGGAAAGCAAACAAAAAAAAACCCCACCATCGCGATTGCCATTGGTACTACACGACTCTTCAGCACCTAATATCTGACACGAGAGCGGGACTTTGACTAGTGTAAGCATTTAATGTTTATTTTAACTGACTGAACAACAGAATAACAAGTAAAGCATTTCCAACTGATCTTATTTTAGGTCTTTGGAATCTCTTTGTTATTAGGTCCCTTGCACTTAATGATAACATTTGGTCAATACCTATGCAGAAAGTAAGATTTAAATCCAAGAAAATTTTCTTGTAATTGTGAGTTAGCAATCAAATAAGCTTGTTTCATGAAAAAAATACACTATTTCAAGAAAAAGATAGACTTTCAGGTAAGACCATAGAAAAT
This sequence comes from Micronycteris hirsuta, assembly GCA_004026765.1. NCBI lineage: Eukaryota > Metazoa > Chordata > Mammalia > Chiroptera > Phyllostomidae > Micronycteris > Micronycteris hirsuta. Next base: position 53,342 of record PVJI01009063.1, read on the forward strand.
AAACAGAATGTCAGGAGGTTTTGAGTGCCTTAAATGCTTTGCTGTCTTGCTAAATGGACGAATGAATTATTAAACTTATTGCTTTTTTTCTCAACCTTTGAACCCTGAGCTATCTTTTGCATGAGTACAGAAAAGGCATATCATTTTACAGACAGGTCTGAAGTAGGCTGAGTGTGAGATCCGGGTTTAACCAATTCTGAAAATCTAGATATATATTTTTTTGTGATGAAAAGAGTTAAAATACATAAGCAGTATATTTTCTAGACACTAGAAAAATTATTAAGTTTAAAAATTTGATATTATAAATAGATGAGAATCTAAACTGTTTCTTATTAAAGTGCTGAGACTTTATTTTCCAGATAAATGTCACTTCCAGTCCTTGCTGTCACCACCCTTTCCCCTACAACACACACAACCATAACCAAACACTGTTTTAAAATTTGCTGTGAGTTTTAGTCAAGCCACCATTGCATTCAAGATTAGGGACCTCAGGGAGTTCGGATAAGGCAGGAAGGAAGAACGAGGCCTTTACAAATTGTCATACAGTATAGTAGAGCGGGTAACAGTATGGTCTTTGCCACTGATCAGCTGTGTGATCTCGGGCAAGTTATTTGACCTCTCTGTGCTTCAGTTTTCTCATCTTTAAACTTTAAGCAATTGTATCTACTTCATGAAATTGCTTGAGGATAAAAGAATTTATTAAGTCAATTCAATATAAATATTTACTATCATCATTATCAGTGTAAATGCAAAACCTCCCACTTTGATAATAATTTAATGGGATGGCCAGTTCTTAATATCTGGTAGAACGACGATTTGGTTTCCCTTTCCAACTGGAACCCAAAGGTCAGAATAATTTTCACTGATAGGCCAGCAAGGTTGGTGTTGGATTATCTTGATAGCCTCATTATATTATTATGTTAATATGATAGACACTGTATTAATAACCCCCATTAATTATATTTTAGTTTATTCTTAACTATATCAAATGTATTTCCATGTGTCTGTAGCTGTTTGTTTACACAGACATTATGTATTATTGAAACTCCTCACATATCCGTGCGAGACCACAAAGAGCAGTAGCTTGAGGTATACCTGAAAGATTATGGAGCCAAGTTGCCTGAATGTGAATCCAAAATCTTTAATTTCCTACATGTGTTGTCTGGGGAAAGTTACTTAACCTCTCCATGCTTAATTTTCCCATTTGGGGATAACCAAATACATACCCTAAGGGGTGTTGTAAGAATTAAATGAATTAATATGTATTAAGTACTTAGAACACCATAACATTGCCCAGCACAGTAAAAACCAGTAAGTATTTGTTAAATAGATCACATCGCACTCTGTCCACAGTGGATTTCCCAATCGAAGTTTTGTGTTAAACGTTCCTTGCTTTTCTGTATATAATTGAGTTGTTCTTCCCCTTCAGCCAGACACCAGCAGCGAAGCAGCTGTAGTTGAAGTAGTTGGGTTCACTCCTTGCTGCAGGGCGGGGTGGCCCATCACTGGGCATCTGTGGGTGTCTCGGTAGCAGCATCATGAAGGACTTATTACAGAACTGGGACTTCAGTTGTGGTTGTTTTTTGGGAGGATTCCAATAAGTGCACTTTGCCCTAAGGAAGCAAGGATAATTCAATGACCAGGTATCTCAATAAACCTTATTTGGGAGGAGGACAGACAATACAGAGACTAAAGCTATAGCTGGAGAGGACCCGGAACTCATTCACCTTAGCTGGGGGAGGGGACTATCAGACAGTATTGGTGCTCCTCACAGTTTACCTTGTTTTCGCTTTGACAAATTATGAAGTAGTCTTATATTTTATCTCACTCCATCCTAGCACAGAATGACCTTGTCTGATTTCATGCTGTATGAACTTGTTTATGTCCAACAGTAGAAAGCCACAGCCTAGGTCTGAGTTCCAGGCCAGCTACGAAAAACACCAGGGCCTTGCCGACAGTACCAGTCCCAGGCAATTGGGGTTGCTCTCCTCTTTCCTAGACCTGTGTATTTATTCCAAAAACCGTGGCATTGCTTGTTTTTTACAACTTTGTATGAATGGTATACTTCAGTATATATTTTTCTCTGGCTTTCTTCACTCTTCGATATATTTGTGGGTTTCATTATATTGATGATTGTGCTCAAGTTCATTTATTTCCACTCCTGTATGGTGGGTGTTACATAGTATTGAATTCCGTAATTTTTTACCATTCCCTTTTTTTGGACACGAGCTATTTCTAGATATTTACAATTATAAACAACATTGCAATGACAATGTCTGATAGTTTTTGCAGAGTATGGACCTAGGAGTATGAACGTCTTCAAACATACTAGATAATTCCAATGTTTTTTCAAAATGTTTAAAATAACTTAGATTTCCGCCAGTGGTGTTTCACTGTTCTGGCTGCCTCACATTTTCTCCAGTACTTGATATTGTCAAGCTTTTAAATTGTTGACAGACTAATGGATTTAAAATGTTTCTGGCTTTTACTGGTTGAAGTTAGTCTTTTGAATTCATTTCTTCCATCTTATTTTATTCTCTTCCACTCTTTCTGTTTCTTTGACTCTCTTTTCTTCTCTTCCTTTGAATTTATTGCAACATTTGTTATTGCATTGTTTCCTCTGGTTCAGAAATTATGCATCCTTATCCTGTTTTCATAAAGAGATTACTTTAAAATGTGAAGGTCCAGACCCAAATGAATACTAAGTGAGAAATAAAATACAAGACTACATAATATGTAGGTTGGTGAAGAATAACCAGAGGTCAAATGGTCTTTCATATATAATTTCTTGTTTTCTGTCTGAAAAATGCCTTCCTTTGCCCCTGATAATTAAAGAATTCTAGACATGCCATTCTTTCATCAGAAAACAGAAAGTTCTGTGACCTGCAGATCAGTAATGCCCCCAGGAAGAGGCAGCCTTAGGACTCTGCTACCGTACCAAATCCATGCTGTGAAGCTGGGGAAGCCTTTGAGGATGTTCCTTTCTTATGTTCTATAATTAAAAGGTTTCATTTTATTTATTTTTTTAAAGATTTTATTTATTTATTTTTAGAGAGAGAAGGGAGGAAGAAAGAGCAATGTATGGTTGCCTCTCACATGGCCCCCACCGGGGACCTGGCCTGCAACCCAGGCATGTGCCCCGACTGGGAATCGAACCGGGACCCTCTGGTCCCCAGCCCGTGCTCAATCCACTGAGCTACACCAGCCAGGCTAAAAGGTTTCATTTTAAAAATAACATTTAGAATTCTTCTTTTAGGAGGATAGTGGAGATATAATATTTCCTAATTCTTCTGCTTGAAAAAGAAAAACTCCTGGACATCATGTAGTAAAACAAGCCACAAGATGACTGAACTTTAGAGAGAAGGAGACAGACAGCTAGACTTTACCGATGTCGATGTTCTGGTTATGATATTGTGCTATAGGTTTTTAAGATTGTACCGTTGGGAGAAACTGCATAAAGGGTATATAGAATCTCCGTGAATTACAGCTCCATGTGAATCTACAATTATGTCAAAACAAAATTCAGTTTTTAAATAATACATGAGCTGTTCTTAGGATTTTACGTAGATTCACTTTCAGAATACCTCATTGGCCACATGGCTGTAAAGAAAAGTCTTAAGTTTGCTTCCTATGGTGATTTTTTCCATTTGTGATGCTTCAAACATAAAAATACAAAAATATTTTAGACTTGCAGCAATGCACCAGTCTCATTTTTCATTTGTTTTATTAATTCCAGAAAAGTTCAAACATTCTTTTGTAACCTCATGAAGCATACAAAGTAAATATAATTGAATATCATGTAAGTCATATGAAAAAAATAAAATTTCTGCTTTCTTTTTAAGAGATCAACAATAAGACTCTTTACAAATCTAATATATATTTTTTGGGGTCTTGTACTGGATAAACACTTTCCTGGGTAGTACAGTTCTACCGAGTGGACCATTCTAGAAAATCCAGATTTCAGTTTCTGAGAATATGTGATCAGGGATAAGCACTACGTTATGTAATACAGAACTATGTGAATTATATCTCACAAATTAAACTGGAATACAGTAAGTTCTCCAGGGTCTGTCTTTCACCTCATTTGTTGAATCACACTTATGCCAAATAACCCTTAGGCAATTGTGAAAATGTAATTGACTTACATTTTTTGAGAAGAGCTCAGCTAGTATCTGTGATTTACATGAATCAATATAAACTCTATTTTCAAGAAAAACTTGTAATGAAAATCATCAAAAGAATAGCATCATACACAAAGAAATATATATGCTCCCCCTGTGTTTCTTTGATTAATGAAATAACTTTATATATACTCAATAAAGACATCTGTAAAATTGAGGTTATTTTCAAGAACTATATTATCTCAGAGTTGACTTGGTTAGTATAGCAGCTGAGAAGATCTTAAGAGTATTTTGCTTTAAGCAATACTTCCTCAAGACTTTATTCAACACATTTCTCTCTTAATAGCTCAAGAGAATTTCTATGACCAATTATTGTATTTTGTTCATTTAAAACATGCTGAAAGCTAACATTATGCTTATAATCAAAATGTCCAGGAATTAGAAACACAATGATTTAACCTGTTTCCTTGATAAAACCTTCCCTTCTAAAGTTTTCAACCTGATAAAGTAAATTTTTTCAGGCTCTTGCAGTCCTCATGATTGTGTGCACTTTATAGTAATAATGTTTTCAAAACAATATAAAGTTTAAAATTGCTTTTAGTCAATTGGGAAAGTGGAGACTTTTCAGGTAATTTTACACACAATTTTAATTTAAGTGATAGTCTAAAAGATTTCACAAGTGAAGGTATTACTTACGTTAATTTGCAATTACAGCATTTCTCTACACACTGTATATTTATTAGTCAAAGTTCCCCGGAGAAAGTGAACCAATAGGCTGTATAGACATGTAAGAAGAGATTAGGAGTTAGCTCACATGATTATGGGAATGTGGCCACCATTGTAGTTCCTGGTTTCCTAGAAATAGGAACTCTGATGTCCAAGGGCAGAGGATGGTTAACCCCAGTTCACGAAGAGACAGACAGAATTCCCACTTCCTTGACCTTTTTGTTCTATCTGGTCTGTCAGTGGATAGGACACTGCTTGCCCACTCTGGGGAGGGTGATCTTTTTTACTTAATCTACAGGTTCAAGTGCACCCACACAGACATACCCAGAAACTGTTTTACCAGCTATTTGGGCATCCCTTAGCCAGATCAAGTTAAGACACAAAATTGACCATCACAAGACTCTTTATTCTGTGTGAAACGTGTATGAGTGGTGTCAAACTATGTTTTGTATTCAGAGAAGTGGGGCATTTATTTCTGTATTTTCTGTCATCTGCGTGCCAAGTACTTTCACTGTTGGAAGACAATAAAATTAATCATTTCTGGCTTTGGCTGATGTTATGATGACGCACACTGGCAACAATTCTGACAAACTTAAGAATGCTTGTGGTTCCCTATACTAAGCAAATTAGGGCTGCCAAGTCATCGATTTTCACTGAAGTGTGTGTGTGCAGGAGGGTGAAGAGGAGGAGAGGGATAAGTTAAGGATGCCTAAGAGGAAAAAGAAAAAATCAGTACCTATAGAATATTTTTCAGAACTGGAAAACAGTGGCAGAAAGAGGAGTTAATGTAATAGCTTTTAGGTAGCACTGATCCATAAGCGTGTCTGTGTGTGCAGGAAGTCGAGAGTTGGACAAGTACCTTCAGTTTGCTGTAGAGTTGGAACTACAAGCAGATACATTCAGTACTTTTATTTAAAAGTTAGGACAATATGGCTTAAGCTATTTGAATTTCTCCATGAGCTTCTAGATGCAATCCCATGCAGTCAGAATTGGATAGTTCTTTATATAAAGAGGATGAGAATTATCTGAGCCCACTTTTAGGTCAGTCCTTTGTGCTACAGGAACAGGCATTCCAAATTATTGATGGAAACAGGACTCACTTTTTATTGAAGGAAATGTGTGTCCCAGAAATTTACTTCTTAAATTTTTTACAACAAATGTTAACTATAGCTATATAATATACAATGTATGGCTAAACTCAATCCTTTTCTGCTGTATACATAGCTTTAAATATCTTTGTCACTTATCACTTACATTAACTGTCAAATGCAAGTGCTGCAAAAAATAGCCAAGCTGCAACATAACAATAGAAGAGAAGCAAGGGCAAGCAATATTTATCCACAGTTTGGTCAACTTATGAACAGACAGGAATAATTAAAAGTATCTCCTTAACTCTTCTGAGATTTGAAACACATGTGCAGATGATGTGTACTGTAAAAGTTCTGGAAAGTATCTGGTGAGTCATGCAGCTGGAGGCAGAGAGAGATGCCCTTTTGGGTGGCATGAGCTCTTCCTACAACACACCCACTAATTACTGCTCTGGAACCCAAAGAAAAGGCTTCGCCAGCAGAAGCCACAATATGTGTTTTGCTATGTATATTTAAGCTGTGGTCTCTCTCCTATTGTGTTCCATCCTCTAAAGTAGATGCCACTTTCCTAGAATCTAACTGCGGAATTTTAGACATAAAATTGACCCTAAGGATTATTTCACCACCTAGGAGAGTTAGACTCAGCATTACTAATTGTGTGACGAATTAGTCACGAGGCTGCCCGTCAGTCTGCGAGACCTCTCCTCTGCTCCCTTTGACCACACCATCCTGCCGCTTTCCCCACTCCTCCTTTTGTTTTTGGTGCATAGCTGAGAAACTTTGGAATGATGTCTTGGTGGTACTTTTTAAACATTTCTCTCCTCCATACATGAAGAACGGTCTGATTGTTGACCATAACAGCTTGTTTAATTCTTAAGGAATCTCTGTATTTTTCTCCAAACAGCCTCAAAACCAGTGGATATGAAATTATGCACTGGTCCTGACCCCAACACCACACAGCTGTGCCACATTCCCTGTCCAATCGAGTGCCAGGTTTCACCTTGGTCAGCCTGGGGACCTTGCACTTACGAAAACTGTAATGATCAGCAAGGGAAAAAAGGTATGTAATATTAACATGACTTCATGGAACCTTAAAACTCCCATTAATTCAGTTAGACCATGAATTATTTTAAAATGTCACTCTGTGTTACTTGTAATTATTTATTTGTGATCATTTCCAGAATGGCTAAAGAGTATTGATTGCAAAAGATGAATAAACCTATTCTGGTGATGATCCCAGAGGATTAAAACTGAAGGAAGTAGGCAAGATACTTGTTAATTGAGACAGCAGATGCAGAACATACAAGGCAGTTTCGTGCAGAAGTTATGATGAAGGTGTGCAAGTGATCTGGATTGGAAAACCTACTCAGCACCACATTGTTTAGATATGTTCATTAACTAATCTAAATCTTTATCCCCTCATCTGTAAGTAGGATGTAATAATATCAGCCACCCAAGTTTTCTCTAAAGATTCAATGAGATCATAAACAAAGATCTTAACTCAGTGCCTGACCCATAGCTAGTGCCTGATAAAGAGAACTCATTCCTTTAAAGGTAAAAACAAAACAAAATGCCATTGCTTTGATGATACAAATGACATATCAAGGAGAGTAGGAGAAATGACATATCAAATCCAGTGGTTTATCATGCAGTAGGCATTGTGGGGTAATTTTCACGTGATCTAAACATTAAATCATTTTCCTATTTTGTTTTAAAGGACAGTGGTCCTACTGATTCTAATAAGTCCACATAGCAATAAACAGACATTAATTTTGTTGCACATTGTCCGGAAAGGCAATATTTGCATGCCATTAAGGTGCGGAGCAGGACTTTGAATACTCCCCATTAGAGCCAGATGGTTTATATCCCTAATTCAAATTTCCAGGGAGTCTAAAATCAACTAAGTCTCAGAGAGACAATTTCTCTGGGACTGTCCAACTTGTCAGAGGTTTCTTTTCCAATTTAATCGTGTGGTATAGTGCTGAAGAATTCAGAGTAACAGCCCTTTTGTCTGGTCATGAATATTTCTAAATAGCTTGAGATTTCATTGTTTCTTTGAATGTTTTATAAGTACAGATTTTCCAAGTCAAGCAAAATTAATCTAGGTCTACCTATCTCTTTCTCTATCCCTCTCTCTCTCTCTCTCTATATATATATATCTTTCTTTCCCCACCCCCCACTCCAGCCCTGGGGGATATGGGAGATACTAAGCACGTATTGCCTTATTTTTACTATAGTAAGCCAATACCAAAGGTTCCTTATTGGTCATTCTGTGTATTCATTCATTTATGCATTTAATGATTATTAATGAGCTCACATTAAGCTAGAGTTTGGGGATGTACCAGTGATAAAAGCAGAAATGATTATACCTGCTTTCATTCAGGGTTTCATTCAGCCTTCTGCAATATCCAACCCAAGAAGGTAATAATAAATGCATTTCTTCCCCAATAATTCAGGTTTCAAACTGAGGAAGCGGCGCATTACAAATGAGCCCCCTGGAGGTTCCGGGGGCATTGGGAACTGCCCTCACTTACTGGAAGCCATTCCCTGTGAGGAGCCATCCTGCTACGAGTGGAAAGCAGTGAGGCTTGGAGACTGTGAACCAGATAATGGAAAAGAATGTGGTCCAGGCACTCAAGTTCAAGAGGTTGTCTGCATCAACAGTGATGGTGAGACAGATGTACCTATCCTGCTTCTATAAATATCCATCTAACCCTGTGCTTTTACCTTGTGTTAAAATCTCATCTTCTCTTAATTGGTTCCATTTACAAACACAAAAGTAGCTGCTTCTTCTTTTCATAGCTCATGCCTTTTCTTCCTTCTTTCTTTCCTTCATTCCTTTTCTTTCTTTCTTTCTTTCTTTTTTTCTTCTTTTTTTTCTCTCTCTCTTTCTAGTGGTGATAGTAGAAAAGTTCTTTGAACAACCACAGGATATTTTTTTAATATGAAAACAAGTAATATACAATAAAAATTAAATCATCATTAGGCCAATAATGTATTAAATTTTCAATTTTTGAAATAGCAAGAAAAGGTAACATTTTTCTAAGTGGTATTTTTTTTTTAAATTTCCATAGAAAATGAGAAGTGTTGTAAGCATTGGTTAGCTTGTCTTGAGAAGCCGTTATTTCCCTCCCCCCTGATATTACATCTTAGTGGTATAATTTAATTCCCAGATTCTGGGTCCACCAGACCTATCTCACCTTAGAGTCAATCTTCAGGGCTCTGGAGGTGTCCCCTCTAGGAATGTTATTGAGCCATTGAGATGGTGATTTTCCACCAGGTTCTTTCCTGAACCACAGGAATGACCTTGGACTTCTACAGCTGACTTTTGTTTGGTAAACTATCCTGTCTTGTTAGCGGTGACATAAGATTTTCACATTCTCTCCAAGAGCACCGCCACTGTCTTCAGGAGATCCCCTTACTCTTCAGCCATCACTGAGTCACACTTAGGAAACAGAGAACATCCCGAGACACAGTTTAAAAGCTTTGGCTCACATCATCCCTAAGGTCCCTTCTTACGCTCGAATCCCATGGCTCTACACAGCAGAGCAGCATGGGCACCAAGCCCCAGGCACCCCTGGTTTGACGGTTTGTGCTCTTTACAGCACAGGCGGAAACATTCTGGCACCCTCTCCAGGCACTGGAGTATCTGGTAACCATCACACTTCCATCCTATTTTCCTCCAGCTTGCAGAGTCGGTGCCTCCTGTGAGGCAGTCACTGTTCAGGAGAGAAAGGTACTCTCTGGGGTAAGAGCATGACAGACACTCTTACTACTGAGATGTTAGCCTTTCAACTTTGAAACGTAATGTGCTTTTTGTCCAGGGTCCTTTCTTCACCAGGCACCTGAGGATGGCAGGTAAAGAAAGGGATTATTGCTCCAGGGAGTTTACAGCGAATTTTGTGTATTCTGCTTTTTTTCTCTGTATATATAATTAGCTATGATGTATCCTCTCTTTAGCTTTTACCCAGTTCTATCCTACAGGGAAAAAGCAGAAGGAGATTGACATCTAGGAAAAAAGAAAGCAAAAAAAATGCATTCTGTTGCAGTCATACGCCCACTTCAAATCCTAATTTGGATTAGATGGCACTCTGTTACCTTCTAAATTGCTGTCATTAGTAACTCCCTTACTGATACTGCTTCTCGATTTTTCCCCCTCAATTCAAATAATTTTTTTCATCCTTCTTCAGACCTAGGGAATAACTGGGATCCTACATTTGCTAAAAGATATATTTGGGTAAGCTAAAATAAAAATTAAAAATGCTAAGATGAAAAGTTCATTATGTGTGAAATTTCTGACCAAATATTATCAGATGAAAAATCAGATCTCACTTAACAACAGTGATATTCCTGAATGCTTATGCAAATTGAGTATATTTTAAATATTCTAGAGGAACTGGTTATTTTAAAATTATGACTGGTTAATTCTAATTTTGTTAACTAAAATATTTTGTAACACAAATATTCACCTCCTAAATTGACTTGTGGAACATGAAAGAACAAGGAGAGAGTGAGTGAGCTATGCCTGGTTATATTGAAAAGTAATGTGTGTTACAACTAAAAGGCAAATTGATAACTCACAGTATACACAAGCTGATTTCACTTCATCTGTTTCACAGACAGCACAAGTTATAAAGGGGAAGATGCATGGTATTGATATTCAATTTTTATCATTGTCCTTTATCAGTACATCTCTCTCATCATTAAATTTTACTTCCTGACATTAATTAGTTGCAGTGCAGCTCAATATTTTAACTGGCTCAGCTATGGAGGTGTATAAAACCAAGAAAAATCCCTATTATTATATATCCTAGAGGCTGTTCAAATGTATATACAACCAAACTCTAATTGAGCTGATGGAATCAGAGCAAAAGCAGGAGAGCTGTAAACACTACTCCAGGATTATTACCATGTGGTCAGCCACCTAGTAAGTGTTTAGCAGCTGCACCAAATGTTGTTTTGTAATTAAATCGAACCCAGGGAATTAAAGCTGATTAGTTGTACAGTCTCTACCTCTAGGCCTGGCCGCAGCTATAGATTTTGTTTTAGAATTAAGTTAAAGTTCAACTAGGGAAATGGAGAATTAGAGCCCATGAATATAACAAATAATAAAGACTTTTTTTCTCCCATATTCCTCACAAATGTATAACCTCGTTAATAACCTCCAAACACTCTTTCCTGAAATATTCTTTTTCAAGGCTGCCAGAGATCATTAGGCTTTGCTGGTGTTTTTAAATTAAGTATTAATTAATTATTTATTTATTTATTGTTTGCATTTTCCAACCATCTTCTAAGGAGCAGGAATGGGGGAGGATTGTGGGAGCGCTCAGGCAGAGTTCTGTGTAAATTCCCTGACAGAGAAGTAGAACAGAAATGCAGGAAAGAGAACTCAGAAACATTTTATGCGCGCTAGAAAAAATATTACTCATCATTTAAAGATGGTCAAGAGAGCAGTTTGGATCTCGAGCACAAAGACAGGAACTGCTCCCAAGGTCCAGTGCAGACGCAGGGCGGGGCAGGTGTTGGGGCTAGAGGATGCTGGATCAGTGAGAAAACCCAATCTTCCCTACTTCAGTTTTTTTGTGAAATTTGCACTTGTTTTATTTAAAGGTGTAAATTTGGTGAGGCAAGATATGTTGTTTCCCAAACTGGTTGGTTAGAGAACAAAGCAAGACTATTAGCCTGAAAGTGGGAGGGGGTGGAATCTATTGTCTTATTGATTACTGGAGACCATATACCAAATATTGTTTTATATTTTCCTCCCCTCGTTGGAAACAAAAACCAAATGATGCCATCCATATTTTATTATCATGTGCTCTCTTTCAGGTATTAGAATATTGATGCACTTTTCTTTGTGAATTTCAAAACCACAATTTTGTAATTTTTATTTTGGGTCCTGCTTTGTAAAGCAGTGAACCTCAGCAGTTTCAAATGCCTGCAACTTCTTACCTTTCTTATTTTTCTTCACATCAGTAAAAGTTAACATAATCAGGGACACTGATGTACATGAGTCATGTTTACACTTAACGCAGATTTTTGTGAAACCAAAAAATTATATTTCTATGGAAATAAATTGACACACAGTTCATCATTACACACCACAGTAGTAAGAGCAGTGATGACCTGGCCCTCAGGGTGCTCTGCCTTTCTTAAAGCACCAGCGCTCTGATTCAACTCCTGCCTCCTCCATTGGATAAAGCATATCAAAATTCAAATAAAGGGCCCTGGCTGGTGTGGCTCAGTGGATCGAGTGCCGGCCTGAGAACCAAACGGTCGCCAGTTCGATTCCCAGTCAGGGCACATGCCTGGGTTGTGGGCCAGGTCCCCAGTAGGGGGCACACAAGAGGCAACCACACATTGATGTTTCTCTCCCTCTTTTTCTCCCTTCCCCTCTCTCTAAAAATAAATAATTAAAATAGTTTTAAAAATTCAAATAAAGGGAAATACCATTATTATATGGATAACCTCAAATAACTCTAACTTATTAAAAGTAACTAACTGACTTTAAATGTCATTAACAACTAATACTTTATATACACCTAAAACGTGATTGTAACACACAATTGTGTCATATTACCGTGGTTAAAAAATATTGTATTATTAAGAATGTCTGCCAACCAATTCCTCATGCACAGGTAGACGAATTAGAATATTAATAATATTAGTTGTTTATGTTATATATAAATAGGTAGAAGATGTGGGGTCATATATATATAAGAATTCACTATATGCAAATATTTTTTCAATTTATCCTGAGAGATGCTAGATCTGTGTTTGCAAAGAGTGCCCTAGATACTGCAGTATTAGAATCTCCTTAAAAGTGTGCTGTAAAATCAGATTCCTAAGTGTTACTGACACACCTACAGTGAATTATGGAACTTTCCAGAGAACTGCACTTTTATGCAGCTTCCCAGATGGTTTTGCTGTGCAGTGAAGGTTGTGAATCACCGTGCCAAAATGACAAAAGGGTTTTTTGGTGGCACCTACAACCCAACTCTGTTACCCAGAGACCCCTAGCAAACTGGCTGCATTTGAGTAATGCTGAAGAAGACCTATGATTAGAACACAATGAGATCAATACTGAGACAAGCCTTCCAAGTAAGTTCTTCTGCCTCTTTTTGGAAACATTTCTGCCTGTCACCAGAAGTGACAAAAAAAAGTTACCATGCAAGATGGGGTGACGATAACTTTAATATTCACAGCATGGGCTTGTGATGTGGCTGCTTAGTCATTCTGAAATTTTTCCTACCACTTTGCTCCTTCTGGAATGAGGTAGTATTCACATATGACTAGGGAGAAGGGAAGGCTTGAATATTATTTCTTTCCCAAGTAGTTCATGTCTTACTTCTTTTTCTCATGTATTCAGTATTAAGAGGAATATAAGGGCATATCAGTTTTATATGTTAAAGTATATACAGGAATAAACACGTAGGTTTCTCAATAAATTAAAAATGGAACTGACTTATGACCCAGTTCCACAGCTACTACTTCTGGGTTTATATCTGAAGAAACCCAAAACACTAATTTGAAAGAATATATGCACCCCTGTGTTAACTGCAGTGTTTTTTTACCAAGATATGGAGGCAGCCCAGGTGCTCATCAATAGACAAGTGTATAAAAAATGGTGATACATATATATACAATGGTTTATTACTTACTTGGCCATAAAAAAGAAGGAAATCTTACCATTCGCCACAGTGTGGATGGACCTAGAGGCACTGTACTAAGTGAAATAGTCATCAGAGAAAAACCAATACCACTTGATTTCACTTACATGTGGAATCTAAACAACAATGTAAGTGAACAACCAAACAGAGACAGACTCGTAGTTACAGAGAACAGACTGATGGTTGGCAGAGGGGGGTGGGGTTGGGGAGCTGTGTGAGAAAGGTGAAGGGGCTGAGACTCACAGAGTGGGAGTTACAGAGTGGCCGTGGCGATGTGGGTGCCGCATAGGACACACGGTCAATAGCATCGTGGTAGCTGTGTGTGGTACCAGCTGGGGGCGGGAGGTGTCAGGGGAACACTTTGTAAAGTATGTGATTGGCCCCTACACCGTCCACCTGAAACTAACACAAAGTAACATTGAATGTAAACTGTCATTGAAAACAATTAAAAATAAAATAATGCTAAAAGTGACCATTTAAATAATATTGACAGCTTTTACCTCTTGAAACAGGACTCA
>PVJI01009064.1:0-67466 GCA_004026765.1 Micronycteris hirsuta
TTTCTCAAGCCAAGCGCTGCTCCCCGGACAGTCCAACAGCCGCAGTCTCCCTTTTTGATGAAGAAGGAGGCCACTGGGTCTCTCCCTGGGTAAAGCGGGACATTTGCTGCCCCTTGTCCCTGGGCCATCTCCCCCGCAGGTGGCAGGTGATGCCCAACTCCAGGAGCTGCTGAGGTGGCGTCAGGACAAACACTGGTGAGATGAGAAACCCACCTCTTTCTGGAGTGTTTTCAGACGGACCTTCCTGGTCCTGGGTCTGGGGGGGAAATTGTCTAAGCACCACTGTGACCTGCTTGTCCCGTGTGACAGTGTTTCAGCCCCATTCCCGAAACACCCGGAACCATCCCCCCCTGCATTTGCAGGGAAATCCCACGTGACTTCACTCTCTGTCTGGGATAGACAGGGTTTCAGACGGGCCCTGCGATGAAACTCCAAGGTCAGCAGCAGCGTTCTCCCAGCGAAGCAGTGATCTCCCCTTTGAGCAGAGTTGGCTGTGCACTTTAGTCTTCCCCACCCTCTGGCCTGGTCCTTGAGGATGTCATGGTGAAAGTAAAGGAAACTTTGTTTAGTCTGCACCACAGCTTTGAATAGGCCATAAAAACTCCCTAGGCTGTGACCGACCAGACTTGGAACAGCAGACCTCCGCTCGTCACTTAATGCACCTTCTTTGTCACTTTGTATTTTGCATGTTGTCTCTCTCTACCCTGGTGGCCTGTAAATATACACACACCCGCCATCTGGAAGTTGCTGTGCTAACGCTGTGTTCTCCAAAGCTCCGCACACAAGTTGATGAAATCATGGGATGTACGCTGTTGCTTTTACCTTCAGGGGATGGGATTAAATAGAGACATTTGGAGACCAAGAAACAAAGTGAAACATTTCTACTATAAATCACCTCTCCTGAGCCAACCCCCCCACCCCGAAATGCTAGTGGCTTACAAATCTTCATTACGATTTGAATGGTTATAACATAGTCCTTGATTAGAAACATCTTGATTCCTAATAGTTTTTGAGAAAAATCTTAATACCTGAACATTAAAACAATGTGCTTAACTATAAAGCAGCTGAAAGATTTCCCTGTGTGCAAGTCCTCCTTTAACTTAATCTAGAGTAAATGAAAAACAACATCAACAACAACAACCAAAAAACCCCCTAACATTTTCTCCAGGGGAAAAAGGGGGAGGAGGAAGGAGAAGAGGAGGATGTTAGTGGATAGAGAAGAAGATGGAGAAGATGGAGCAGGGAAAGGAGGAGAAGGAGAAGAAAAAAAAAAGAGTTTGCTGCTGAGCTGAGAATTCAACTAGAAAGCCAAGGCCCAGCTTGGAGCAGAGTTTTATGGCTGAGTTATAAACTCTGAAAATAGGGCTTTATAATGGAAATGTTGACAGACTCTCTACTATAACTGGGCTAGCGGATGCCCGCTGTAATGTACTGTGTAATTTATAGGAGTCACCTGTTAAGCCATCTGGGAAAGAAAATTTCCCTTCTTTTAAAATGTTAATAACTTGATTAACCTTTTGAACTTCATCATTATTCCAAATGGAGTCCATGGGAGCCAGTGGCTGCTGTACACCCAATTTGTATTTGCAGATAAAATTTGGGATATAAAAAATATCCCTACTGAGAGGCTTTCTTATTCTTACCTCGTAGGAAAATGAGTTGTTAAGGGAGAGGTGGCACCTTGATGACTCGCTTTCTGCAAACTAACGCTGCCTGCAGTTCGAGCGAGAAGCAGGGTCTCTTTGTGCTGGAGTCCACGTGCGTGATTTTCTTCTCTTCTCACCTTCCTCCCCCACTGGTTTCTTAGGCAAGAAATCAGGAACTGAGATCTCTCCCGCCCTCAGGGAAAAGAGGCATTATTCACTGTGGGAACCCTGACTCTATAACTGTTTAATGGATTGCTAAATGGCTTGTATATATGGTTTTATGACTTCTGCACTTGTACAGTTAGAGATCCCCCTACATGAACTGCCCTATTTTCCTATATTCCGCCTTCTTTCATGTTTAGTATGGCTCTCCTTCCCTATCAAAACATCCTTATTCAATCTCTTCATTCTCAACATCATTCCCTAAATGACCAGCTTCCCAGGCCGGATTCCAACAGCTGATTCTAATTCTCAGGATCTCGCCACGGGCGCTCTGGGACCCTTACAGAACACCCCTCACTGACCAAACCTAAGACGGCGGGAAGATGGAATTGCTCACTTGGAATTTGTTGGTTTGAGAATACTATTTCAAACACAGGCCAAGGCCCTTGTATTTTTTTTTTTCCTTGTTTAATGTCTCCAGGCTGACTATTTTACTGTTAATGTAGGTTCTGAATATTTTGTGTGAGGCACTCATCTTGTCTTTAGCATGTGGTATTCCCATGTGCTCTTCATTGATGAAATCAGGAGATCTTTTCTGTATTTCTCCCTAGAACTGGTGAAGCCGTCATGCCCAAAGTAAGTCAGATAGAAATGATTATTTTAATAAATGTCACCCTGGAAGAGCCAATCGTATTAAGAGACAGCCCTACAATTTCCTTCAACCCTTTGATCTGAAGGACAACGCTTATCAAAAGGACAAACGACACAAGAAGGTAGTCTGATGGCAGAGTAAATATGTGGAGTTCTCTCGCGACTTCTGATAAGTTCGTTTCTATTTTATTCTTAATTAAGGCAACCAATCATTTTAGTTTTCCTGGGACACTCCTGGTTTCAGCACTGTAGTCCCATGTGCCAGGAAACCCCTCAGTCCCAGTTGGCCATTTTATTCATACTAAACAATTTTTATTCTTTTTTTAAATTACTTGATTGTAATAGTGCAAAAAGAAGATTGAACCGTAAAGACTTAATATAAGGAACCATTTCTTAATTGCTAGAGCATTCACAGATGATTGGGCTTCCTGCAAAGACAGTACACTGTTGCTGGGATGTTCACGTGCAAGTCAAACCCACCTGTGAAGAGGTTCCGGGGAGGATTCCTATTTTGGCAGAAAAATCAGACTTCATGACCTCAAAGGGTTTTTGCAACTCTAAATTAAAAAAAAAAATTCTGGATGGCTTCAAAAGACAGAAACATGACAGCTATAAATGACATCAGGGATCTTAAATCCCACTGTGTTTAGGTTCTCTGTACAGGGTTTGATTGTTATGTTAATGTGGTTTTGTATCTTATCAGCTCTTCTGAGAGGGAGTGTACATAGTAAAGTCCTATTTTGTAATGCTGTGTATCTACTTGTAGTCTAACGGCCTCTTCTGTGATTTTCACTCACCCCTTCGTTGGATGGCGCCTGCGCTCTTCATCGGAATATGATGCTCATTAATGCCTTGACCGTTTCTCCACTGGAACCACAGCTCCTGCTTGCAGTTTGATGTCATCCACCCTTCACACTCTCCGACACTCATATACATTTCACAGTTGTGTCAAGAGAGACCTCAAGATGTTGAGAGGGAATGTTTGCCAAGGCTACAGTGAGATTGTGTGGCACAGCCAAGAATGGAAAAGTCAAAAGTCTGGCTCCGACTCCTTTTTCTAATGACTAGACACCACTCCCTCATTGGAACATATTTGATTTTAATGCCTTAGAGGGGCACAGAAAGCTGGCTGCTTTACAAAACGGAGAAATGTTCTTCCTGAGGCAGCGGCACAGCCTCCCCTGCCACCATGCTCAGGGAGCTGTTGACTTTCCATAACAAAGCCCCTCTCCTCCTCTTTTCTTTTTCTCAGTACCTCTTCCTCCCTGATTCCCTCCCGAACTCGCTAGATGAAAGTTTATTCTGCTACTAGTTATTTAAGAGCAACAGAAATTTCTGAAGTACATAAAAATGTTTACAAGAACATAAAATGGCATAGAATCTAGATTAGGAGGTAATTCTTGGGAGCTCCTGTCTCCTTGATGTTGCTATTGAGATCACGGAAAAGAGGATCTGGAAACAAAGCACTTTTATTCTCTCTGTGTCTAAGTTGGGCTTGCCCTCTCTGAGTTGCAGGAGAAATCCCTTGCTTTACTGAACCCAAACTTCAGGAACTTAATCTTTTTTCTTTTTTCTCTTTGTCACCCTTTGTCTTTCTACCCCAGATAGTTGGGTTCTTTTTGATGCTATTGTAAGCTCTTTCATTTATCCGGTGAGCATTTATTGAACACCTACTACAACCTGTGCATCACGCTGGCTTCAGAAAGTAAAATTAGTCCTGTCTCTAGTCATTAGTCAAGACGTATGGAGAGAAAGGAAAGAGGAGGAGGGGGCTATTGTATCCTTGAAGAGCTCACTTTGTGTATATCATGTGGTGAGAAAGAAATAGAAAAACCTCTCCAAACAACTAACAATAATATAATTTGATAAGTGTTCAAAGCTCTAAACTGAAAGATATTTAGACTTTTCTAGAACAAACAAAAAGGCAACTATTTTTTGCCCATTAACACAATGTGCTTGTCTTTTCGCATGTTTGCCCTGATGATATGAACTTAACTATGTGGCAGATCAGCTTATGCAAGTTCATATCTGCCCTTTAATAAACCAGATCACCGGAATGCTTGTACTGGACTGTGTCAGTATGGCTTTTTTTAGACCTGATTTCTGACCCTTGCTGGGGTGTGATGCCATAAGGGTTTTCTCTATCATGACCCACAGGAAAAATATTTTTCCAGGCTCAGAATTAGAAATACTTACACATTTTTGGAGACTTGATATCTTTTTAGCTAATGGAGGTTGTGGGCCTTTTAGTTGATGGTATGCTCCTTTCTGAGTTACGTCTTAGCAGTCACGTAGTTCAATCACTCCTATCCAGTACTTACATCCCCTCAACTAGAGGTTTAATCCAGTGTTTTTCAACTTTTTAGACTCTAGCCCACATGGAAGACACATTTTACACCATGACCTAGTGCACACACTTATATGGGTGTACACACACATGTGTGCACATACATGTAATTAAAGTTGCGCAAAACAAATTTCTATTGCAGTGCCTTGTATTTTTATTCACTTCTGTTCCACTCCATCTCATTTATTCCATGCCATTCCATTTTACTCAATGTTTAAAAAATGTTAATCACATGTCACTAAATTGATTTCATAATTCTTTTAAATAAAATTGTATTCATTTATTATTAGAGGGAGGAAGGGAGGGAAAAAGAGAGAGAAACATTGGTACGAGAGAAACATCGATAGGCTGCCTCTTGTATACACTCTGACTGGGGGCTACACCTGCAACCCAGGCATGTGCTCTGTCTGGGAATTGAACCTGCAACCTTTTGCTTTGCAGGATGACATCCTCACTGGTCAGGGTTGATTTCATAACTCTTTAGTGAGTGGTGAACACTGATTCAACCCCTTCCTTGAACGTATCCAGCTACAGACAACTTACTACTTCCTGGGGAAGCCTATTTTATTGTTGGGAAATTTGGAGCCGCTCCTTCAGTGAACTGAAAACTGCCTCCTTGGTAGGTCTTGCCCAGTGCCTTGTTAGTTCTATCTTCCAGTTTCATGCAGAACAGTCCAGTCCTTCTTATTCCTGCCCATCCTTCCGATATGCGAAGAAAGTGTGTTCCCCTGAAAACTCCTCCCCCATTTATACTTGATTATGGCTCCAGCAAGCGGCTTGGTGGCCAGACATCAATAGCTGAAGAAAAGTGTTAGGCCAAGGCAATTAGAAATGTTCCCTGAAGCCTTTGAGTAATTTGAAGTAAAGGGTTGCTTTTTAAAAATGTGCTCAATTTGACTGAACAATTGCCCCAATTCCCTACTTTACTCCAGCTGTGGAAAACCTGGCCCAACTTCTGCTACATATTGATTTTGCTCAAAGGTGGCAAGTGACAACACAGCCATTACATAAATGACATGAGAAAACAGCCTTCTTCCCCCAAGGTATTTAGCACACTCCACAGATGGCGACGACCTAATTCCATCCAAAGAAGAAACAAGTGAAATCATTCACTCAATTACTTTCATTGGGTAGAGGCAGTGTGGCTCTCTCAGCTCTCCCAGAAGAAAAAAAAACCCTTCCTGAAACTGCCATGCACGGGCAATTTCATTACAACAGAGTTCCAGTCACCTCTTGTTTTCTTAAACTTGTATTATTGAAAGATTAGTCTTCTGTTTATGGTTACATTGCCAAGTATCCAAAGCAGAACTTGCTCCTTCATTCGGAGTTAATCGAACTGAAATGGACATGTGGCATTACCAAGGCCCATGGCCCTATGAGATCAGAAGAATTACTCAATCTGCACCACTTAGGGTAGAAGTTTTTGAAAGAAGTTAGGATAAATTGACAAAGATTGCTTACCTCAGATTACAGAGTTCAAAATGCAGTTCAGAAAGACTTTCTAATTACATGTTGTAATGGGAAAGATTACAATGTTGTATGGCTGGGTAGTAGGACTCGCTCAAGTGATGGCTAACCCCAATGTCGTGAGGTTATCTATTCACTCTGTTCTGGATTCCTGCATACAGACATAAAGAGCAAATCCGTGTCCTTGAAGGAAAGTCTTGGAGACAATGATTCTAGATTGATGGCAAATTTCCTAAAATATGTTGGTATTGAGAGAACCATTCTTGTCTGACATAATTCTTTAGCTGGATTCTGTAGAACTTTAACTGAAGCTCCAGACTAAAACATGGATATTTAATCAAACTGATGAGAATGAACTAAGGTAAGAATTAGCCTATATTTTATGTGTTTGTAAAATTTCAACTTTGAGATAGTTTTTTGGTATTTTCAGATGGCTTAATTTTAAGGTGGTTCATTCTGAAAACACACTGAAAGAGCAAATATCTCATACAAAATATTTTCTGTCTTAGTAGTTCTGTTTCTCTTTCCCATTTCTTGTTTGCATCATATTTTAGTCTTTCTCAGTTTAGTCTATCCATAGCTAAGATTTCTTATACTTAATTTTTTATAAATTTAAATTTAGACATTTCAACTTGGAGCTTTTGCTTATAGTGGCAACCAAGAGTCTTACTGACATCTTGGCTAAGGTCTAAGTCCTTTGTCGATGGAATGCTGATGGATTAAAAGGTATTAAATGGGATAAAAATAAAAATCTGTGTTCTTTCCCATGGTGTCATTTATCAGAAGGGAATGGTGTTTCTGGGTTGGGAAGAAATGATTTCCTTAGAAGAAGAGATACTGCTGTCCAAACATAGAAGGCAACCTCCACTGGTTGGAATTTCCAATGCACATGAAGGACAAAACCACATGGCGGCTTGAGAAGGGTGACGCGTGCTACCAGCTTCTTCTGTAGTTACTGGCCTCTTTCATTCCGTCTTTCCTCTTGCTTTAACATGGCTGGGACAAAAAAGATTTGGACAATCTCATTGTAGCGTAGGGGTGTCAAACTCATTTTCACCTGGGGCCACATCAGCCGTGTGGTTGCCTTCAAAGGGCTGAATGTAATTCCAGGACTGTATAAATGTAACTACTCCTTAACAGTTAAGTGAGAACTTGGTGCTGCCGGGTAGAAACAAGGTGCCGGGCCGGATAAAATAAGGTGGAGGGCCGGGTTCGGCTGGTGGGCCTCGTGTTTGCCACCGGTGTTGTATGGGTTGCAAGATGCTGAATTGAAGGTTGAAAATATCCTGCAGAGGGACTGTGTTTGGCACAAGCAACTGTTTAAAAATAAAAACACTGATTCATGATAAAAATTTTCAGAAAAATAGGAGTAGAGGAGTAGTCCTCAACTTCCTGAAGAGCTTGTATAAACCCCTACAACTAACATTATACTTAATGCTGAAAGACTAAATGCTGTGTCCCTCAGATCAGGAATAGGGTAAGGATGTGTCCACTCTTATTCAGTAGAGTGCTGGGTGTTCTGGCTCAATAAGTCAAGAAAATTAAATAAAAACACACTTATTGCAAAAGAAGAAATAACACCATCCCTACTTGCAGATGATGTGATTGTCTATGTAGAAAATCCAAAGGAATCTACCAAAAACCTCCTAAAACTAAAATTTAGTAAGGTCATAGGAAACAAAATCAACATACAAAAATCAACTATATTTTAATACAGTAGCAATGAACACATGGACACTAAAATTAAAAGTACTATATCATCTGTAATTGCTAAAAATACTTTGGTATAAATCTAAGAAAATGTAAATGGGATTTATAGGCTGAAAATTACAAAACATTAATGAAAGATAAAAGGAAGATCTAAATAAATACACAGTGCGTTCATGGGTTGGAAGACCGAATGTGCCAAAGATGTCAGTTTTTCCCCAACTGTATTGACACACAGTTTTAATGCAGTTTAAAATTCCAGCATGATTACTTGCAGATGTAAAAAAGACTATTCTTAAATTTTATGGTAAAGCAAAGGGACTAGAATAGCTTATATTCTTTGAAAAGGAGAATACAGTGGGAGGAATCAGTTTATATGATTTTAAGAATCATGATAGTCACAGTATACAAGGCTGTGTACTATTAGAAGTGGATAGATAAATTGATTAATGGAATAAAATAGAGAACCTCAAAACTGATCCACAATAAATATTCCCAACTAACATTTGATAAAAGTGTGAAAGCAAATGGTGCCAGAGCAAGCAGACATTGACACAAAAATGTTAACCTCACCTTGGATCTCACATTTTATACAAGAATAAACTCAAAAAGACTTCAGTGTAATGTATAGACCTACAGTAATCTTATAAACAGTATAGGAGAAAATCTCTGGAACTAGAGCGAGGCAAATAGTTTTTAGAGTTGATACCAAAAGCACGATTCATAAAGGGTAAACTGAATAAATTGAACTTCATCAAAATTAAAACTTATGTTCTTTGAAAGACGCTGTTAAGTGCATGAAAAATAAGCTAATAATTAGTACCTAGAATAGAAAAAGAAATCTCAAAACAACAGTAAAAAACAAAACAAAAACAAAAGAAAAATGCCCCCTCTCCCAATAATCCAACTGTAAACTGGGCAAAAGACATGAAGAGACATCGACCATATATATATATATATGTGTTACCTATAAAAATATGTATGTACAGACACACACACACGGTCATATGCTGCACAACAATGTTTTGGTCAGTGACAGACCGCGGGTATGACAGTGGCCCCAGAAGATTACAATTGAGCTGAAAAAGTCCTGTTGCCTCGTGACATTGTAGCTGTCGTAACATCATGGCGTGACACGTTACTCACGTGTTTGTGGCAATGCTGGTACAAACAAACCTACTGTGCTGCCAATTATATGAAAGGATTGCACACAAAATTATGCATGATGCATAATTCTTGATGATCGTAATAATGACTCTGTCACTGGCTTATGCATTTACTGTACTTAGTATTATTTTAGAGTGCTCTTTCTATTTATGTGTTTGCTGTAAAACAATATGCTGTGTTACGCTGGATCATTTTCTTTTGTGCTTGATTTAGTTTTGTGTCGCCTTATAAATTTGGCGCAGCCGAAGTTTATGGTATTTATACAGCCGACAGCGGTGTACAGGAATGTCCCAGACCCTCACATTTACTCACCGCTCACTCACCCAGAGAGACTTCCAGTCCTGCCAACTCCATTCATGGTAAGTGCCCCATGCAGGTTATCGCATTTTAGCTCGCATACCATATTTTTACTGTTAATTTTCTATTTTTTGATACACAAATAACTTACTTGGCTATTAAATACTTGGCCACTATGAATAAAGCTGCAATTGACATTCATGTACAGTGTTATTGTCTATAATATGCAGCACGGTAACATGCTGTACAGGTGTGTAGTCTAGGAGCAATAGGCTGGACCCGTAGCCTAGGTGTGTAGTGTGCTATATCATCAAGGTTTGTTAACTGCTCTCGACAATGTTCTCACAACAACGAAATCACCTGAAGACACGTCCTCAGAAGGCATTCCCATCGTTAAACAGTGCACGACCATACAGAGGACAAAGAAACACATTGAAAAATGCTCAAATTATTAACCACTAGGGAAGTGCAAGTTAAAACTCAATGAGATGTCACTAAACACCTGTCCTAATGGCGAAGATAAAAAATGGTGACATCGAATAGTGACAAGAATACAGAGAAACAGGATCAGTTATAAACTGGGAAAGTGAAATAGCACAACTGTTCTGGAAAATAATTTGGAAGTTTCTTAAACATGTGAACATGCAACTGCCACACGACCCAGCAGTTGCATCCCCGGGCATTTATTCCAGAGAAACAAAAACTTTGATCACATGAAAACCTCTATGTGAATGTTCATAGAAGCTTTCTTCATAATAGCTAACATTTTGAAACAATATAGATATCTTTAAATGAATGAATGGCTAACAAACCATGGTATATCCATCCATACCATGAAATGCTACTCAGCAGTAAAAAGGAACAAGATACTGTTAAATGCAACAATGTGGATGAATCTTCAGAGAATAATCTAGAGTGAAAAAAAAAAACAATTTAAAAGCTTACACACCATGATTTTATTTCTATAACACTTATGAAATGACAAAATTATAGCAATGGAGAACAGATTAGGGGTTGTCGAAGATTCAGAAGAGGGTGGCAGAGGAAGTTGGTGTGACTATAAAAGGTGACATGAAGGATCTCTGTGGCGATGTAAATGCTCCATATCTTGACTGTATTAATCCCAATATCCTAGTTGTGATGTTATACTATAGTGTTTCCAGATGTTATCTCTGTGGGAAACTAGGTGAGGGGTACACAGGATCGCTCTCATTTATTATAGCTGTGTATGAGTGTATAATTATCTCAAAAGAAGATTTTAGATGTAGTCTTCAATTCACCAGAGACTGTACTATTTTCAATTTAATTCATTAAATTAAATTAGCTGCCACTAATTTCTATTTAGTTTTAACTGTTTTTAACTTAATTTCAAACCTAATAGTTTGCACAGTTTTGTTGTCTGCTTGGGACCTACCGGCACGAGAGAGAAATAACAAGAAAGAGAATGAGATCTTGCTAACAAAATACACAGAAGAAATGCCATGTGGTGTTTCCCAACTGGGGACAGATGAATCGGGTGGGTTTTGGCATTGAGGCGCATTGTATTCTCATACTAGTTCAGAGACCCATCACGGGCGATGGGACCTTACTCATCATAATAAATGATGCTATAAGGGTGTCTGTGGGTCTCTCTCCTCCATTACAGTCCTCGAGAGCAGAGACCATGGCTCGTTGTTCTGTACACTCCTTTCCCTCACCCTTCTCCCCCCCAGACAGGCTTAGTTCACCATTTAATAAGGGGGAGAACAGATTTATTTCTTTAAATTAGTACTTTATTGTTGTTCAATTACCGTTGTCTGCATTTTCTCCCTTCCACTCCCCCCGCTCCCCCCCGACAATCCCACCTCCCTCCCTTGCTTCCACCCTCCCCTTTGGTTTTGTCCCTGTGTCCTTTGTAATAGTTCCTGAAAACCCTTCTAAACTGATGAGTAACATAGCATGATCACAATGGTAACCACAAGCACCCAGGATCTGGTAACTACCTTCGTAGCCTTGATTTACGGGACTTCCCTCCAGGTGCTGAATGATTTAGCCAACCCGAATTGCTCCAGGCTGCATACGTGTTTGGGAGTTTTCTCAATTCAGTGTCTCCGCACACTCTGTTTCCTTTGTCTCATGTTTCTTCCTTCAGCCCCGGATCTGTACTCCATTGATCTTTCACTGTTCTGTTTAAAGGATGCCTTTTCCAAGAGGTCTTCCATACTGCAAATACTACTTCACAATTTGTGTCCCTTGTCATTGTCAACCTTGCAGGAGTGTTGGACTCACCCTGTGCTACTGCAAGCCCCTTGGGGGCCAATCAGTCTTAGCCCTAAAGGGGTGTCCAACCTTTTGGCGTCTCTGGGCCCCAGTGGAAGAAGAATTGTCTTGAGCCACACATGAAATACACAAACGCTAAGGAAAACTGATGAGCAAAAAAAGGTTTTAAGTAAATTTATGATTTTGTGTAGCGCGTCCATAGCCATCCTGGGCCTCATGCGGCCCATGGGTCACGGGTTGGACACCCCTGTTAGATCTTCCCACAGAGATGGGTTCAGTGTGCTGCCCACAGCAGACCCCATAAGTATGCATTGAAAGCAAAAACAAAATAAAGGATATTAGAAAGCCCAGGCTAGCATAATGGAAGCTCTTAAGGTAGCCAAATACAAATGAGAGGAAGCTAGAAAAGAAATCTGAGAGTGGATCAGAAGTAATAGCAGATAATGTTAAAATGTTGCAAGGCGATTTTATGTGGCATTGGTGGAGATTAGGCTGTTCACCACAGCCAGTTTCACTGTAAATCATGTAACAGACCTTGTAGAAATGCCAAGATAGTAGAAGTCTTCTTAAAACGCAGAGCTCCAAGACACGCTCAACTTGAAACATTGTTTATTTTCTTCATTAGGAGCTAAAGGGAAGCAAGTCAAAGGCAGCGGGTAGCAATTACCTAATATCTTTGCAGAAAGAGAGATTTTTCAAAATGTGCTTTTCTCACTAATCCTTGAGGGGAAATGAGGTTTATTTATGGTGTCAGAAGAGAACAAGGCATAATAGTAAAAGATTTTATATGACTTCATGTTTTTAGGAAAGTCATTTGTTTACAAATCCAACTTAATCAAACCCAAAGGTATTTAATATAGTCCAGGTTTGAATGTCACCTGATTTTGCACCCAAATTTCAGACTAGAGGAAGTAATTATGATAGAGTGTAAATGTTAATATAAGAAGATATAGATTGTAAGTATTTCCTTACTGAGATGAAAATCTTAGGGTTAGGCCATCCCATAGTCCAGGGAAAGAATAGAATAATTAAGCACATTTTTTCCCCTTTCTAGCTTTAACTGCAATTGTATGGGGCTGTCTAAAGTTACTTAGCTGTTTTGCTTGATAATTCAGGATAACAGTCTTTTGATCAAGAAATCATTTTGTAAATAAAGCAAACAGTGCTGAAGTCCAGTTACATGAAAATTGTGGCTAGGTTTTTTTTTTTTTTCTCTTTCATTTGCTTACCAATCTTTAAAGAGAATCCCTAGTCATCCAAAATGATATCTCACATTCGGCCAAAGCTTTGTACTTTTTAAAATATATTTGCATAGTTTAATTTATTTGATGGTCCTTACAATAATCTCTGATTAAAGTGGGGAGTATTACTTTTATTTTACTCAAGAGCAAATTAATATTCAAAGAAAAGAAAATCCCTGAAAATAATACATTAGATTTTGGAGCTGGAAAGCATCTCATGAAATTATATCTGTGAAAGCATTATCATAAGTAGTATAGTGTAGTTGATCCTACAGTCTTTGGTCTAAATTGTGGAGAATTACTCATGTATTTTGTAGATAAGGCATCTGAAGTCTGACCAGTTTGTGTCTTGGCCAAGGTCACATGCCCAGAACTCTGTAAGAGCCGCACACAATTGGACAGTGGGCGAGGGAGCTGCTCCCAGATTTTACTCAGTAGCAGGTAGGGTCCGGTTCTAGGATGCCTGGACTCACCTGTGCATCAGAACTTCCTACCTGAATCCATGGGAAGATGTGACACAAAAGAAAGCACTTTGACCCTAAAGGCAAAGAGCAAGAACCTTGGTTATCAGAAAAGTGGTGAAATTTTATGGTGAGAGGAACGCCATGCACAAAAGCAGGTGGCAGCGCTTTGCTTGAGATCCCGAGGCAGGTGAGCCCCTGGATGATTCACTCAGTCAGCAGCAGACTCTATTGAAGATACCGGCTTCTTCAGTGAGAATTCTCGGAGTGTTGATGAAGCCGCCACAGCTCACGGAGGGCAGAGACCTATTACAGAACCTCTTGGAGACAAAAAGCTTACATGTAAAAGGAGTGAAAAGGTGTATTATTTTGGAGCAAAAGTACCTTCCTCTGAAAATGGAACACTCAGTGCCGGTTTGGTTCCCAGTCGGCACATGGGAGAGGTCCCCAGTCGGGGTGCATACGAGAGGCAAATGATTGATGTTTCTCTCTCACATCAGTGTTTCTCTCCCTCTCTCTATTTCCCTCCCTTCCCCTCTCTCTAAAATCAATAAGCATCTCTTCAGGTGAGGATAAAAAAGAGAAGAAAGAAAACGGAGCAACCAGGACAACCTATTTCTTCAGTGAATTTAAATCTCAAGAACAGAATCATCTAGTCAGAATGCAGGCGGGTTTTCCTTTTTACCATGATAACTGTATCAATAACGTAGGAAGGTGTTACTTCATTCTTTGGACTAGCTTAGCCCTTTCAATGGTCCTTTCTCAATTCTAAGCTATAGTTTTGGGAGTTACTGAACAGAAAGCTTTTACAGGAATTGTAGTCAACTGCATTATACTAGGTTCCCTATTATTCTTCTATCCTGATTATTGTTTTAATAACAATAAAGTGGAAGACTACTTTCAAAGACTGTTACTTTGTGTTTTGTTCATACCTTGGCATGAAGAAAGTAACCAGACCTTTGTGCTGCCTCCTCTCAGGGACCTCAGGAGTCGCCTGAAGGCCCTCTGTGAAGGACTGTCCTTCCAGAGAGGGAGAGAAACGTGCTGGCAGGGGGAGGTAGTGGGCGACTCGGGAAAGAGAGAACTATTTCCAAAGCTGGGAATGGGTGCAAGCCCGTGGGTTCCTGGCTTGTCACAGTGCTACAGGACCCTGGAAGGGAAAGGTCCACCCAGGCAGCATGGCCTGCGGATGCCAACGCCAAAACTCCGTGTCCCAGCTGGGCATGGATGTGCAGAGCTTCCTTTCTTCATGGGGGCCACTGGGACTTGAACCTTAAGCATATTCATAGTGAGTGGTATGGACTGAAGACGAGAGAGCCCTCTTCAAATGTGAGAGCAGAGGAAGTCCCTCTGTGCCTTTGAATGATCTTGAGGGCAGTGGAAAGGAGCAAACTAGAATAGTCTCTTATCATTAAGTGGCATCTGGTGCAGCCTAATTCTGATTCAGCGAAAGAAATGTGACATTAAATCTATCACAATAAAAAGTGTTACTGTAAAGTAGTCAGTTAAAATGCCAGGGTGTACCAGAAGCTAGCAAGATGATTGGATAAAGAAAAAAGCTCTCAGTTGCCCTTACCAGACCGGGGGTGGGAGCAGGGGAAGTCAGGCATGTGCACCATAGACATCAAAATGGTCCAGGGGGAGGTGCTGGAGCACAGAGGCCTGTCAGTCTAGCCTGGGGAAGAAGGGATTGGTTAGGAGATGGAGCTACCTGAAGCACGGGGAAGTTTGGAAAGTTGATTGGTCATTTTGAGAAAGCCCCTGGTCCACCCCAGACCCCGAGCTGGTATAACCCCAGGGGAACAGAGGCTCTGTTGCTTGCTCATGATCTGCACTCGCACGGTGCACTCGCCTGTTCTCTCCATGGCCGTGTGGCCTTAGCAGCTACGTGGCCCATGGCCTCCAGCAGGGAGCCTTTCTCTCTTGCCCACCAGGTGATGCCCTCGCCAGTGCATTGGCGTGCTCTTTCACCTGGGGTTGCGTAACCATGTGGCCCTGGCAGCCGCATGGCCCCTGGCTGTGTAGGCTCCAGGAGGGAGCCTGAAATGGACAGCAGCTGGGAACAAGCTAAGCTATCTGGATGGGGACTAAGACCACTTAGCAGCTGCCTGTGGGCTCCAAAGGACTGTACTTCAAAGTGGAGCAGCAACTTTGGACACTGGCTTTTGTCCTGGGCTTGTTGGGTATGGTTGGACTTTTTCCGTGGCAGAAAGAAGAGATGGTCATTGAGACGGGAGTCTGACAGATCGCACAGCACCTGAATAAAACCTCGGTCCTTTTGTACCAGCATCTGCCTCATGAGTTTGGCTCTTATGGCAGCAGGCAGCCAAACCTCCAGTTTTGTTCAGTTACAGAATCACAATATCTGTACATTCAGGTCTGCTATCTCATTATGTCCTAACAACCATGTGAAGGGGTTAATGTTGTGGTTATATCCATTTTGTAAATAATTTCCCCAAGAATCCAGAGCTTGTACCTGGCGAGGCAGCTTTCACTGCTGCCACTTTAGGGCAGAGTTCCTCCACTTCAGGGCTAAGTGTTCCATTCATTCTTCTTCCCATTACAATTGAGGCAATCATTTCACAAGCATTCCCCGAGGAACTACAACATACTGGGTACTGTAGAAGGCGTAGGGATCCAAAATCTAATTAGATATGGTCCTTATCCTCAAGGAATCTTAGCCTTGAAGAGCAGAAGTCCTGGAAGGGATGGGGATATGGGATGGGCACCTGGGAGAAGAAGCTGCAAGGCTGCATGGGAGCCAGGAAATGGACCGTGAATGAGTGTGCTCCAAGCTTTTACTCCAGAAACTGTGAAAGCCATTTTAAGAGTATGAATTTTTAATTTCTTTTTAAATTTACACAAGTCATTGAATCATGAATTAATAAACCAAATCAACATGTATTTCTGAGTGCCAAGCCCTATGTGGTTCGGTGGACATGGTGGTTACCAAGATGGATATGGGTCTCTGTCCTCACAAAATTTGTACTCTGGTTGCAAAGAGATAAACAAAACCCGTAACATAAGAAAGCAGCTATGAACTGCAATGATGGCGCACCATGCAGAAAACAAACGGCGTCCTGGGGTACAGAGAAATGAGTGTGAAACAACCAGTGACGTATAAAGAAAGAAGGATCTCTTTTTTTAGCCCCCACCTCATCCCTCCCTCCATGGTACATATCCTTTCACATCTTTGTTCTGAACTGATGCTTGAAAATATATATCACTGCTTAATTTTTACAAATATAAGTTTATGCTGCACATTACTTTGTAACCTGCTTTTTTTAAAACTCAGCAATACATATGGATACCTTTCCATGATAATCCACGTAGATCTGCATAATACTGTTTTAAATTGCTGCATAGTATTGTGGCATAATATGCTTGTACTTTAATTCTGTCTCTATTGACTGCCATTCAGGTTGTTTCTAGGTTTTTTTGTTTGTTTGTTTGCTGTTAAAAACGGCGTTTTAATAAACATTCTTATGCTGATACCCTTTTACATATTGGTGGGGTTTTATTCCTGTTGGGAAGAGTCCTAGGTGGGACAGCTGGCCCTGAAGTTTCATTCCTTTTTAAATTTTAGTACTGGCTGACTGTTCTTTATAAAAGTTGTGGCAATATGTAAAAATGCATAAGTCTACATACCCTCCTAGCCTTAGATGGTCTCAATTTCTTTAATTTTTGTCAGTATTTGAGGTGAAAAAGTAGAATGTCATTATCCTTTTGATTTGCATTTACTTGACACCAGGAGCTCATGAGTCTTTTAATAGTTTTATTGATCATTTCATTTTCTAACAGATGGATTGCCTGCTCATAGGCTTTGCCCAATTTTTTCTGTTGAATTATCTTCTCACCAATAGATGCACACTCTTTGTATATTAGGGGTATTAACTCTTTCTCATATGTGCTGCAAATATTTGCCCCATTTTATAATTTGCCTTTAACTTTGTTTCCGGCGTCATTGAAGGGTTTGAAGCAGGGGAGTAACCAGACCGTATCGCATTTAGAAAGCTCATTCCTCCAGCACAGGGTGGCCTGGAGGGGAGACAAGACTGGCAGCAGGGCGACTCCTGGGAACTGGCCGGTGATTGCACGGCTCCGGGAAACGAATGGTGAGGAACTGAGTCAGGTCAGTAGCTGTGGGGGAGGAGAGGTAAAATAGATTTGAGACAATAAAAAAACCAAAATGTATGTGACACTGTGCCTCATTGGATGGTGTTGCAAGGGAAACTGAGGTTGACGTTCAGGTGTTTGAGGTGGGTGTGTGGGAAGTATTGGTGGCATTTACTGAGAGGATTTGGGGCCTGTGTGAAAGTTGAGGTATCTACTCTGGATTCAGATAAAAGTTTGGGGCGTCTACGGGATGTCCAGGTGGAGAGATGGACCTGGGGTTTTGCCTACAGGAGAATGGTCTGGGTTGAGGAGCAGCTGACAGGATTTGGCAGCACACATATGGTGACTAAGTACAGACATGGGAGTGAAGGAAGATGCTCTGAGGGAATGAGGATTCTGTGGTGCATAGAGATCTGAGGAGGAAGCTCATGGAACATTTCACATTTGAAAGGTTTATGGAGAAAAAGAGCTGGTAATGGAGGCTCTTGCTCACCCTGAGGCTCCAGAAGCCAGCCTGCACATGCCAGGGACAGAGGGGCCCTCTGGGGGCCGCTTCTTGCCCTTGATGGGCGTGTCCCCCATCTGAGAGGAGGGTTCTAATGGTAGTCACACCTCCTCCTCCTGCAGACAATTCTCTGCCTTCTCCCTTTCCCCAGAGCACAACCAAGGCAGAATCCCACGCAGAGATTGTCACACATTCTCCCAAGGAAGGACGTAGGCTTGCAGTTTCCCTGGGGCCTCTTCTTTGCTCCTGCCTGGCTTCTCGCCAGGAAAACAACACATACCTGCTGCTCCCCCAACCCCTGTCCCCCTTCCTTCACGTTCTCCAGGGTCCCAGATCTCTCTCTAACCTCCACTGCAGAATTCAGTTTACCATCTCAGTGAAAGGTGGTAGAATCTTTCACTAGCTCACTACAGCTTAATTTATGCCAAGGAAGTGAAATGAATTCTCCTTAACAAAGTTCCAGTGAATGAGCTCACTCCACATTTGGTTTTTGATTTAAAAGACCACTCTGAGATCTGGCCTGTCCTCCAAATACCAGAAAACTGGCTCCTACCCATGTGGAAATATTTGTTGTGTAAACTAGATTCATCTGCAGAAATTCAAAAATTACTTATACCCAATTCTTGTCCAATGGGATTAAAGGAGTTCCAGGTAACACAGAGAGAGAAAACTTTGGTGTTTGTCTCGGTTGATAGTGACATGGTTTATAGAAGGACTTGTGAGTGTAGACATGATCTAAGAAGCCAGCATTTATGGAAGAACACCACACACTATGTAAAACACCCGGTCCCTTAAACAGGAACCTGATACTTTCTCATTTATCCAAATGTGACTTGGCGATTAACTCATAGTCTCTGGCTCAGTGGCTGTTTGTCTCTTCACTTTGATGCATTGTAAATTTGGCACAAATCTAGGGCCATCCATAGTTTAAAACTGCTATGGCAAATGAGTCATAACCATTGAATGTTGTGGTTGGAAGGGGCTTTAGAGAATATCTAGGCCCACCCCCTCATTTTTCAGATGAGGAAACAAAGTAAAAATTTGTCCACAATCACATGGTTAGCTGACATAACTGGATTTCTCCCGTGGTTTCTCCATCTCAGTTCAGGGGAATTAGTATACTGCCAAGGTCTAAGTCAGCAGTAAACAGGTAGGGTGGGTAGGCTTTTGACTCCTATTCCCTACCTGCCCCTCCCTACCTGCAATGCCTTCAGATAAACATGCAAGTGAAATCCTTGCCCTTAGATGGGGCTTCTGCCTTTCTCTCCAGGCAGATGCGGACTTCCAGGAAAGCTCCTCCTATCTAGAAATTTTGGAGCCACTTATGATTTTGTCCATAACATTTGGATGATGAATCTAACAACAATATGAGAATAAGGAATGAAGAGAAATACTGTAAAAAGTGCTGAAAGCTATTATAATATACCAGGAATTCAATAATAAAAAAGGGCCTTGGAACACAGAGCTATCTATAGTTTATTTCCTTTCCTCAACTTTTTTTTTTTTCTTAATTTCTGGGTCCAGTGACATTTGTAGTGTATTTAACACTCATAGGGATCATAAAAAAAAAAAAAAATCTCCCTGCTGTATACTGAACTGGTTAATGAACTGAATAATAATAATGGTTAGAAAATAAATATAGTACGAATATTATTTTCTTCATACTGGCAAAAAATAAAATTAACATTATAGTTCCAGAAAGAAAAAAAGTAATCAATTAATACTTTTAACATATATTTTTTGGGAAAAGGGAACATTCTTATATTTATTGTTCTAAAATTATAATGAATGATATTACAGTTTGTTTTTTGAGGATTAATTTCTATAAATTTGTCAATAACAAATGTATTTTCTTTGCATACACATTTCAATAGATAGTATAGCCAGATTTGTCAGCCTATCTTCAATCAATCTTAGTGGAAAAATACTTTTTATTAATTTTAAATTTTTTTCATGTGAACAACAGATATACAAATAGGAAAAAAATCTCACATGTAAAGATAAATTTGGTAGAAATTATAAAAACCCCAATCCCAATATTCCAGAAATTGCAAAAATGTTATTTTATTTTCTTCAGGCACATTTCTAGTGGCTTTGAAATACTTTTCAGTAGAAACATTTTCACTAAAATATATTCACTAGAAAATTCATTAGAAATCTCTATTATTTTTGGTAAGTACTTCCAAAGTTTTAACTCTTCCACAAAAACCCTTTAAAATGGCTGAATGCCAGAGGATACCGACAGGTTTGGGTCAGTTTTGGTCTTACAGTACGTGTTTGGTTCTTGCCGAAAGTGAGGTATTCAGCCCTTCCTGCTCACTTGAACCTGGCAACGTAAGACAAGCATCTTTTTCTCTTTTCTGTCAATCTTCAAAATTAGATTCTTTTTCATGGGCAATGTCCATTTCCTCACATTTTATTGTTGCATTGTTATGGTTTATACGACCCGGGTAAGCTGATTTAAAGGATCAGTGGTAAAGCCTGATGTCTCACTACATACTGTTCAAAGCTGATTCTGGTAATTCGCAAGTATTATTTTCTGGTTAATCTCATCTAAAGCTTCACACCAGGAAATAAACAGATAATAGAAAAGAAAAAATTGCATTATAGAGAGAGTAAAACTGGAACTGATCCTCTTGTGTCCCATTTTCTTCATGGCTTTGCATCGGGCACAACTTCACCTTCTCTGGGAAAGCTTCTCACTGTGGAGACTTGACATTCCGCTGCATTTTCCGACAAGGCAGTGACACTGGAGTGAATGACTTTTTCCCCCAACAGTTTCAAAATGGTAAAATCTTCAAGTAGTCACACAGAATGGCAATTTGAAGTATTTCAAATTCTATTGTTTTGCCTTGGTAATCACTGTGCTGTCATTGTTTATTTTGAGTTTGTTGCATAAATACAGAAATATATAGTGCCAGAGGACTGGTGAATTGAATTTTGCCCAAAGCGAGCATGAGAGATTCTGAACTATTACCAACCCACTCTCCAAACAAATGTGTGTGGCTGAGTGTATGTGCTTTGAAGACCGATTAGATAGCTAGGTGTTTTCCGAATTGACTTTATGTATAGTACAATGTTTATTAAAGAATGACTGATAAAAATATGCTACTTTGAGACTTGCGTATTAATGTTAAAATCAACAGAAACTATAGTAATTGTTTAGAACTTAGACCAACTAAAGATTTTCTTGGGAAATAGTAGCTTCTTAGTCACATTGTTTAGAATTCTCAGCACATGGTGCTAATAAAAAAACATGTAGATTTTGTAGCCAGTTTTATTATTGTTTTTAAATTATTTACAGAAAAAGTGCCCATAGGTAGAGTTCACTCACTTCTCTGCCCTTCACATGCCATTGCCGGGGCCCCTTTAGATTCTAACTGTGGAAGTGACCAGCATGTCCGGCTGCTTTTGTCCTTTCGTTTCCTTCCTTGCCTTGCCCTTCATAGATTCGATTTATCCCATTTCTTTGATTTCCATGGGGAAATGGTGGGAAAGGAGAATGAAAATCAAGTTATCATAGTACATAAGGCTGTCACTTTATATCACCTTTACCTCCATAACAACTAAAGAAGATAGCAGGATTGAGTCAATACAAGTCAATGATTGAGAACAGGGGCGTCAAACTCATTTTCACCGGGGGCCACAGCGAGAACTTGGCGCTGCCTTCAGGCCGGATAAAACAAGGTGGAGGGCCAGATTCAGCCCGTGGGCCTTGTGTTTGCCACCCGTGATTTAGAACTACATCTAGCACATAAAAAATATCCAGTACTTGAGCTTGCTGGTACTTGAAGGTAATCAGAATGAGAGGCAGGCCATCTGGTTATGGCACCTCCTTGGCTGATAGCGCTGTTAAACTCAGATGTTTCCTTATGGCTTCTCTTCTCGTGGCTCTTTTGAGTGTTAGGAGATTGAGTCTTCAGCAGAAGCTACTTTCTCTGCCACATCTAAGGAATCACAGCATTCTGTATGTGAATGTTTTGGAAAGGACTCATTGCAGACCCTCACACTGGACATTCTCATCCTGGAGACGGTATCGTCTTTGGAGCTGGGTCCCAGGTCACTAAGTTTTCTCTTTGGGAATTATCATCACCAACACACAGTGCAAAGCCCGACCTGAAAACGGAGCCTTGTGTGCTTCTTTCAACTTAGCCCTGGCAGATGGGCGTGCCCACCCAAAAGCATTTCTTAATGGGCATAGGGGCTATTTGCTAATTTAAAAAAAAAAGGAGGTATAATTTACATACACAGAGAGAGCTTAGATATTGTTTATTTGTATGAATTTGAAAATTCTATATGTTGTTCTATCTACTGCTCAAAGCAAGATATTGAATATTTCCATCATGACAGAGAGTTCCCTCATTATCTGTTCATTTTCAAACTTGGATCCCGGGGTCCGGGCCTTGGCTACTGCACAAGGAATCCGGGGTGGAAGAGCGATGGCAGAGTGGGGCTGGCAGGAGGGGCAGCGTGGCAAGGCTGTTTCTTGGCTCACAGAAGAACACCAGAGGCACCCTGGTGGATGGACTCACAGAGGGCTCTTGTAATAAAGGAGAAGGATTTACCCACCAAAAAGAAAATGCAACTGATCCAAAAAGATTAAGAAATAAAGAATGTTAATCAGGTGCAGTATTTTCACTGGTGTTGAAGCAAGGTTCTCATAGTCTCCTGCCAGAACAGGTAGTTTGTTCTCTGAATTATCCAGATTAAGTAAACAAACAAACAAAAAAGAATATATAAACATCACTACTTCTTTATTTCTGACTTGTACCTACAGCTCTGGACCTTAGTTCTAGAAGGCAAATCTTTGGTGTCTACCAATGGACCAAAGGAGCAGAAACAGCTTTCGAGCCCACTTGCTACCCACGGTAACGAATGAGCTTCAAACATTTGTAATCCACACTGATTATGTTAAATCCCTATTGGCAAAATAATTAATGAAATACTGATTTAAAGGAAAACCTTTGAAAACCATGCTGCTTGCCATGTATCAGTGAACCTCAGCTCAGCACCTTCTCTTTTCATGTCTTTGAAAAAATACATTGATGTTATACAGCTGTGAAATTGTGTAATCTGCATTTGTGTAACCTTTGTTACTTGAGTCTGAACTAAGGGAATGTTCTATTTTGCCAAAAATTCTCAACTAGCTTAAATGCAATGAAACAACACTACACTTTTAACACCTCATGTGCTATGAGAAACTTGACGTTCAGTGGCCCAGAGGTTAAGCTTACAGCACTGGAGTCTTGTGAGTGAGTGTGTGTGTGTGTACAGGCGTTATTTATTTCTAAGGGGGTGTTCACTTGAGAATGAGGCAATCACTCTAGATTTACTCAGAGCTTTTTAGGAGAGTAGTCCGTGTAAACAGGTTAGGTTACACCTCTGGTTTACTGGCAGCTTTATTAAATCATTAACTGGAGGAAAATCTGACTGGATAAATTACAGTGGAGTAAAAGGACTAGTAAAAAGGTCTGGTCTAGAGGATGTTGCTCCTGGTGACCTTGTTTTAATTCAAGGTTAATTATAAAATTAGATTCACATTTAGAAATAATCGTTCTGGAAAGGAAGAGGAAACTCAGGGTTGGGTTTCTATTCACGATGTCACCCCTGGGGGTTCCCCCCTTATGGCAAGGCCCAAGTTGAATGGAGCAGCTAGAGAAATTAAACGGGGAGCCTGCTGTAATGTAACCTCATGTTCTGCGCAAGATTTGCAACTATCACATTTTATCCATCAATTGGAAGAAGAAGAAAAGTACCATGTTGCCTCCAACTGCCAGCCGTTTGGGCCAGACAGACCTTTGCACAGATTGGGCTGGCTGCTAAGGGCGGAGGGACTTGGTGCGCAGTATTAATATAGGACACCTCGTTTTTCCACAAATAAAGAAAATCCACGTATACTCTCCCTTGGCCCAAGAATGAAGTGATTCCCATTCAGGGGTTGTTTCTGCAAGTCACGTAAAGAGTGTGTGCGCAGGGCCAGCTGGAAGCAGCATTGTGAAATCAGTTAAATGTGTTTTCAGGCATGATAAATGTTCCTGAAGAGTGAGGCCGAGCTCTCATGTTACGATTTTAGGCTACTTTGCAAGTTAAGTTTGTGTTGTTTGAGAATCTTTATTTCCACTGGGGTGCTTTTTCTGCAATTAGAGGGTTCTAACGCCAGATGGCACCTTTGTTATAAACATAAGGTTTGAAGACCTGGACTTCTTATTCAATATGAGTGTGTGCATGTGATGTAAGTATGCGTATGCACGTGGATATATATGTGTGCATGTATATGTGCACACACATATAAATATATCAGTACATGTAGAGTGCGTTTATTTGCATATGTATAGCATGTGTGCATATGGGTGTGTATATACATATCTATATCATGATGGCTTTACAAAAACTTTAACATGGGGGCAAAAGAGCACAGACTGTGGATCTTGACTGCTTACAATCCAAGCCCAGCTCTCTTGCCTGCTAGCCTTATGATTTCAGACAAATTATGTAACTTAACTGTGCCTCAGTTTCCTCATTTGTAAAGTGAGGAAAGAGTTTAATAATGCCTATTTCACAGATTTATTGTGAAGTTAACTGTTAATATATTTAAATACTTAGAATAGTGGCTAGCCTATAATAAGGGTCTGGTACATAAATGTTAATATAAAGCTTTTCTTAAACTCACTTATCCAGAGTCAAAGACCTCCCCCTACATCATTCTAGCATCAATTCATTCAAGTAATCTGTGGAACGCACTTTGAGAAATGCTTATGCTTTTTACCTTGGACCCTCCTCTTAAACAGTTGCTGTTGGGTCTCCTGCCATCTAACCATGTTGTGGAAACAGAGAGACAAATGCTGCAGTTAGAGACATCAGTAGGTAATGACTCTTTGTGGATCATATTGTCAAATCAAAAGATAGTTTGTTTTCTTAGCTGCTTCATACTTCATTTTCTGTTTGAGAAACTTTCCTTGTGCTTTTTTTTTTCTGTGTATTTGCTTAGCTCTTGAAAGCAGAGTTTGAATGTAGCCATCAACATTTCCCCCCATACAGCTTTGCCCTAGAATGATTAAAACTACATTTAAATAGAGACTGTGAAGCTTTCCACTGGCTTCATAACAATAGCTTTCCCTGTCTCCCAGGGACTTCCCTTCTCGTCCTGTGCCCTCCTACATTTCCCAGTGCCTTCCTGCCTCTTCCAGGGCCTTCCTCCTTTACTAGTGTTTCCCTTCCCACTGCAGGTGGTTACTTCAAACTTCATTCATCTTTTCTATTCAGATCTCATCACCTTGAAGACAGAAATGACGGACAAGCTTTGTGTGTTATTCCTCTGTAGAATTTATATCTTAGCATGAGATAAAAGATGAAAAGAGGAGAATGAATTTCTAATGTTGGAATTTGGTACCAGTAACAGACCTTGGGGAGATGTTTTGAGAAGGACAGCATTGCTAGAGTATTGAGAACACACAGGTTGTGTGACTACCACCCAGGACCATTTATGAGGTTCGCTCTGACAAAAGGTGTCTTGGTATTTCTTTCAGGGAAGGCGGATCAACCTTTAATTTGGCCCTTATGCCGTTTCTCTGCTCATATTGACTTTATTACAGAAGGGCAAGGTTTTCTTCCTAGACCAGTTTATGAGATGTCACTTCCCATTACAACGATTACAAAAATTTAACAAGTTTAATTTCCTTACCTGTTTTATTCCACTTTGGCCTCAAACTGAATTTTTCAAATGTAGGAACACTCTTAGATGATTACCCTGAATAAAAATATGAGCTCGTTTGCTCTTCTTTTCTAACCCAATTTAGTCTGGATATTTAGATCTATTTGTATATGAATATTTGGGACATGGGAAGCGAATTATTTCATACATCTAATGAATTACTTATCAAAGCTTATTATTATCAATAAAAATAAATATTCTTGCCAAATAATCATTACATTTCCCATTGCAAAGTGGAGAGTCACTTGTCACTCTGCAGACAAGCGAGGCATCCATTTCAGTGGAGGAAGTTATTTCTCAGACGTGTGTTTCCAGTGGAAGGCTGCATTTGATGAATTTGTTCCAGAAATTTTGCCAAGAAAAATTACAAAACCAAAGTCATAATTTGTACACAAACTTTGGGAAGCAACATTTTGTAAAAAGTTTTTGATTAATTTAACAAATAGAAAAGAATTTTGATTTCATGATTGTCAGGAATGGGTATCCTGGTACAATAATCGAGGGAATTTTTAAAGTGTCTATACTAGTTGGTGAAGTATAGCTTTATTTGAAGAAAAATTTGAGATCAAATTCAAGATAGTTGATTATAGTAAATCAATTACATGTATTTTAAAGACCCAGTCATATTTAGTGTACATTGCTTAATCTTAGAGAAGCTAAGGGCTGTGGCAAAAGAATTAGTAGTAGGTGGAGATTCAAAGTACGCATTTTTCTCTTTCTTGCCATTGTAAGAACTATTTATTTTTAAATCCAAAATTAGATTTTGGAAAAATATTACAATTTTCAAATAGTGAATTGCAAACATGAGAAGAATAAGCTTTTTCCACTTAATTCATGAACAACGGAAGCGTCAAGCCCAGAATATTTTATTGTGGTTTCAATATCAAAGGATCTAAAAATCAGTAATCCTTGGCTTTCTAGGGAAAGCAACACGTGTTTATATTTTGTTGGGTCCCCATTTTTTCTCAACATCCCTACCTACAAATTTTCAATGAATACTCTGATTCATTCTGAGACCAGGGGTGATAATCTCAGAAGATTCCCTATATTTTTTAAAACAACAAGGATATAAGACTTTTGGTAAATAATACTATTGGTAATAAAATAATAAAACTGGCTGATTTAATTAAGTTCCCAATTTCCAGCCTGAATAACATTCTCTGTGCACGTATATACATACATGACAACCTGGGTGTCACCAGAACCTTGAATTTACATCTACTTTTCTGTTTCACAGAACTTGTATCTAGCATATAGATTACCTAACAACTTTCTTGTTGATGAGAGTTAGATTTTCCTACCACTATTTATTCATTTTTAAAAAATATTTTATTTATTTATTTTTAGAGAGAGGGAGAAGGAGGGAGAAAGAGAGGGAGGGAAACATCAATGTGTGGTTGCCTCTCATGCGCTGCCTACTGGGGACCTGGCCTACAACCCGGG
Organism: Micronycteris hirsuta; assembly: GCA_004026765.1. Taxonomy (NCBI): domain Eukaryota; kingdom Metazoa; phylum Chordata; class Mammalia; order Chiroptera; family Phyllostomidae; genus Micronycteris; species Micronycteris hirsuta. The sequence continues at coordinate 27,181 of PVJI01009064.1, forward strand.
CATGTGCCCTGACTGGGAATCGAACCGGAGACCCTTTGGTTCACAGGCCCGCACTCAATCCACTGAGCTACACCAGCCAGGGCCATTTATCCATTTTTTAAAAGGCTATGGCATCAAGAATTAAAAGTTTACTGTGAAACCTACGAAAATACATTTGTTCAGCTGGGCCCATGTTGACCCTTTTCTGCTTCCCTTGGATTCAACCGAATCTTGGTGAGCTTAAGGTGAAAGTGAGACACATCAGTTCAGCATAGAGTTGGGGTGCACTGAAGGTTGCACTTCCCTAATTAAAAAGCCACCGTGTTTTTATGGCAGGATTCTGGAGGGATGCACTGATTTCCTGATGAATGTTGACAGGATTATTAAAACTGTAAAACAACATCTCTTGAATATGGCATTAAATGAAAGAACTAGCTTAGCCATGCTGTTCTTGGGTGTTATTAGCTGATTAAACTGCAGCCAAAGGGAAAACCATCTTTGGGCTATGCATTTATTTTCTCAGCTTTTCTGCTTGTCTGTTTCTCAGCAATTATCTCACAAGGTTGGTACCTAGGTTTCTTTACTTGGGCTTTAAACACTACCCATGACATAAGGATGGGCCATGTTGTCTCTGAGTCCATTAGTTGCCCCAACACACCTGGCGTGCTACACAAAAAAGACCCCCCCTCATTTTTTTTGACTCATACCTTTGACTGGTTTTGTGTGTGTGTGTGTGCTTTTGTAGTGATGGACTTGTCGTAGGCCAAATTCATTTCAACCCTGATACACCCTTTCTTCTCCCGTGGGTTTTTACCCTCCCTGTGACTCGGTTTTCTTGGCTATGAAATGGGCATGATGATACCTTGAAAGTTTAGTATGGGAGTTAGAGATCATGTGAAGTGCCTAACATAGTTTCTGGGATAGATTAGACACTCAATAATAGGTAGTTTTTTTATTATTGTTATTGAAACAGTCTAGTGAGAGAAAAATGAGCTACTGCCATTTTTGTTAGAGAGAAATTTGGGAGAGAGGAACAAAATGGTGTTTCCACAATTGGAAATGAAATGAAATATGACCATTTGCTTGGAATTAAGTTTTAGACTTTTGGTAAGAATTGGGATATCTTTTTGAAGAAATTAATTTTGATAGATTGAGGTAATTTGACTCTTACAGAATTTTTGAAGTAAGTCCTGAGGGAAGTTGTATGAGATTCTTCCAGTCACTATACAAAATGTGGTGAGTGTCTGGGAGACATTTAAATCCAGAGAGATAATATGGCAATGAGAACACATCACAATAGGTGAGATGCTAGTCAGAGCTAAAGCATCACATGACTTTTCCAGTAAGGTGTTGAAATACCAAATTAGAAAATTGAGACAGACCCCAAATACTTCTTTTCTGATATTTTAAAATCTGCTAGTGGGAGTGTAATTTGCTAATAGGTGATAAGATTCTTAAAAACTTTAATTTTCTGAATCCGCAATATCATTTCTATTTATTCATCCTAAGAGAAAATACAAAATTCAGAAAATTGCTTTATGCCCAAAGATGTTCACTATAGTATTATGCATAGCTATCTATCTATCTATCTATGGAAACAATTTAAATGTCCAAAAGTAGGGAAATAATTAAAGTAATTATGTCAACTTTCATGTAAATATATGTTATATAAACAAGTTATTTGTGAGAAGTTTAATGTGAGAATGTTTCTGCAAAGAAAACAATACAGATATAATATTATATGTAAATTATTATTTTAGCTGTGTAAAACAATTATTGAAAAAAAGGACTGGAAGGAAATATTTACTTGAATCTAAAAAAGTTGTTGATTTGAACCTATAGAAAGAATTTTTCACATGGTTCAATCTAATATTAACACACGAATATCTTTGGGAAGTAATAAAATTTTCAGCAATATTCTTTTTCTGTGAAGTTTGGGTAATTTTCTATTTTTACAGAAACATATTTTTATAATTATAAAGAATTTTTAATAAAAAATAACATGCTCATCTAAAAAGGAGCAGCTCTAATTTAGGCAAAAATTTAAAAAGAATACATTAGATTTCCATTTCTGGCAGTATTACAAACTTGATACTCTGAAAAGCCTTACACTATGAAATAATTCAGGGTACTATATAAAGTGTTTGGGAAAACTTTTCAATGCATGACTGAGCTGGCAACAGAGTATGAAAATCCCCAGCAGTCACACATGAAGCAAAACCATAAATCCTGGGAGAAAAGCCTATGGCTGCTCTTTGGGCACCTGTGGATTTCTGGTGATTCAAAAATTAGGCTTTAATGGCCTCATAGGGATCTGGGAACGAATCTTAGTGTCCGTATAAAATAGGGAATCAGACTCTACCTACCAAAAAGGACCACACCTTCAGTGAAGAGTGGACTAAAGGTAAATCCTAATTTACAAGGGAAATGTGTCTATTTTACTTTTAACTGTACCTGGAGAAACAAAGTTATTAGTAAAAGTAAGTTTAAAGGTGGCTAGTAAGAGCAAGTATAAATTGTCTGTGCATGAAAAACCCTCAGCTTCATGACTCTGAAGGAATTCCTTCAGATAAAACATATCAGATAATGCACTCAACAGCCAAACATCACAAAACAGAAGTAAAAATAGGAAACATGGTTGAGATTTGGCAGAAATACCTAGTAGTTAAATCAGATATCCTAGACTTATGATAGTCAAATGGTCAAATATGGAATAGTAAATGAACATATTTTACCAGTTTAAGAAATGTGAAAAAATATTGAAAATATGAATATGGTTCCGCGACTGTCAAATGACAAGACATATTTGAAGAAGGAATTACAGACCTGAGAAATATCACTGAAATAAGCTCAGTTGGTTTTAAAGGCACAGTACATACAGCTCAAGAGAAGGGCCAAATTAGAAGTCTACAGAAATGATCAGATGCACCCGTGGCAAACACACGGCAACCATGAAAGGGAAATCAAGCAGCGTGGATCACAAAAGAGAAGGTCCAACATACACGTAATGAGTTACAGAGGAGAGGCTAGAAAGTCTGAAAAATAGATACAAGTCTTAGATAGTAGTGAAAAATTTCCCCAAACTAATAAAAGACACAAATTCTAAGATTTAGGTAAGAAAAATGTGAAGACGTGTATTAGTTACATTGTAGTGAAGCTGAAAAATAACGAAGGGAAAAAAATTTAACAAATAGAAACAGCAGAGTAGCAACAAATAATATTTAAATTGAAGGAAAAATGAAAAATAGAACATAGTGTTACACTACTTTGAAAGTCTGATAGAAAATAAATGTAAACTTAGAGAATATAAGAATGAGACATTTTTAGATAAACAAACAACTGATTGCCATTAAATATGGTACTTATCAGCATCAATAGAAAAATGACAGACAGACCTACTTCAAGAACAATGGAAGTGATCCCAGAGGGAAGGTCTGAGGAATAGGTAAGAAAGTAGAATAAAGAAAAGAGTGAACATGTAGATAAATCCAGATAAATATTTATTGTATAAAACAATACCTAAAGTAACAACAACAATGATAATGTTTAATTTGTGAAATTAAAAAAACTTCAGATAAAAGTAAAATATTTCCTGATATGAGCATACAAGTTGGAATTTTGTTATTAAAGTATTTTAGATTTCAATGCATTTACCTGTTAAAATTTCTAAATAGCTATTAAATAATAGAAATAGACTATAACATTCCAAACTAGCCTTGCCCAGTGTGGTTCAGTTGGTTGGGCGTGGTCCTACAAAGCAAAAGGTCACCTATCCGATTCTTGGTCAGGGTTACATGCCTGGTTTTGAGTTCAGTCCCCAGTGGGATGCATACAAGAGGCAACTGATCAATGTTTCTCTCTCACACCCATGCTTCTCTCCCTCTCTTTCCTACTCCCTTTCTTTCTCTAAAAATAAATAAATAAAATCTTTAAAAAAACTCTAAACTAGTACAGGTTAAAAAAATGGAAAGATAACAAAAGCCTTAAGCCATCCAAAATATGGTGATAAAAAACATAAAGAGAAAAAGCAAGAATAACATGATAAAAAGAAATTCAATAATCTCAATAAATATCAATGAACTAAATTCTTTGGTTGGAAAGCAGAAGTTTGTCCAATTGGATTTAAAAACATATATTATCCTATGTTGTTTATGATAGACTTGCCTATAATATAAAGATGTGAAAGTTGAAAATAAAAGGCTGGAAGAAGATATGTCAGGAAAATAGCAGCAAAAAGATAATTGGTATTATTATAGTAATATCAGACAAAATAAGGCCTTAAGGTAAGAATCACTACTAGAAATTAAAATATTCATGACAGATTGCTGCTAAAATGTTGAATTCTGTTGGAATTAATAATTCAAAACATGCATGTACATAACTTCAAAACACATAAAGTAAATGTTAAAAAACTATAAGGATAAAATAAAAATTTGTGCTTACTGTAATCAATATTAAAATAACTCTCAGGAATTAATTAATCAAGCAAAAATATTAATGTTAGGATATAAGACTTTTGCCCATCACAATGAACAAACTTAATACAGGGGTTGGTAAAAGTAAGGCTTGCTTGAGTGTGGTTGGTAAGGTATGTGTCTCACATGAGATGGACAGCAATTTGAACATTTCACCTAAAGTGTCATATGGTGTGACTTTTGAGTGTGATATTGTTACATTACAGAATTACATGCTTATTATTTTGTAATAAAAGATTTTGTAATAACAAGGGGTATTATTTGTGCCAGACCCTGTACATGGACTCCTACACCAAACAATTGGAAAAAACCATTCTTTTCAAGCATCCATTGCACATTTCCAAAAACTGACCAGTTACCAGTTTGAAATTGCATCAAATTTTAGAGAATTATTATCATGAAGACTATGCTTTGTGATAACACAATTAAGTAAGAAATATATTATTAAAAGATAACTAAATCACAACTTACATTTGAAAATTCAAAGATTAAATAACTCATGGGTCAAATAAAAATGATAAGGAAATTGGGAAAAACAACAGAATGAAAATAACATTACATACTAAATTTGTGGACTGCAGATAAAGAAATATTTAGATATTTATTTATTTTTTATTTACTTATTTTTTAAAAATATTTTTATTGTTCTTCAATTATAGTTATCTCCATTCCCCCCGATTACTCCCCACCTCTTACATTCAATCCTCCCCCACCCCCCATTGTCCTTGTCCATGGGTCCTTTATACATGTTCTTTGATTTGACCCTTCCCCTACTTTCCCCCGTTATCCCCCTTCCCCCTCCCCTCTGGTTACTGTCAGTTTGTTCTTTATTTCCATGTCTCTGGTTCTATTTTGCTCACTTGTTTGTTTTGTTGATTAGGTTCCACTTATAGCCAAAATCATATGGTATTTCTCTTTCACCGCCTAGCTTATTTCACTTAGCATAATACTCTCTAGTTCCATCCATGCTGTCGCGATCAGTCGGAGTTCCTTCTTTCTTTCTGCTGCATAGTATTCCATTATGTAAATGTACCACAGTTTTTTGATCCACACATTTACTGATGGGCACTTAGGTTGCTTCCAGCACTTGGCTATTGTAAATAGCACTGCTATGAACATCAGGGTGCACAGGTTCTTTTGAATTGGTGTTTCAGGGTTCTTAGGATATAATCCTGGCAGTGGAATTACTGGGTCAAAAGGCAGTTCCATTTTTAGCTTTTTGAGGAGATTTCATACTGTTTCCACAGTGGGTATACCAGTCTGCATTCCCACCAACAGTGTACTAGGGTTCCCTTTTCTCTACAACCTCACCAGCACTTGTTGTTTGTTGATTTGTTTATGATGGCCATTCTGATTGGTGTGAAGTGGTATCTCACTGTGGTTTTAATTTGCATCTCTCTGATAGCCAGTGATGCTGAGCATCCTTTCTTATGTCTTTGGGCCCTCTGCATGTCCTCCTTGGACAAGTGTCTGTTCAGGCTCTTTGCTCCTTTTTTAAATTGGGTTGTTTGTCTTCCTGGTGTGGAATCATGTGAGTTTTTAATATATTTTGGGGCTCAAACCTTTGTCCGAGCTATCATTGGAAAATATATTTTCCCATATGGTTCATTCCCTTTTCATTTTGCTAATGCTTTCTTTAGTCATGTAGAAGCTTTTTATTTTGATGTAAGAGAGAATGACTGAAGGTTAGTAAGCTAATACTACAACTCAAAAATTAAATTAAAAATAACAGTAGAATAAAGCCAAAAAATTAGAAATAAATAATAAAGATAAAAGCAGAAATGAATGAAAAAAATAACCAAAGAGAATCCCAAAATTTGGATTTTTGTTAAGTTACAAATAATATTGCTCATTGTGTGATAAAATTGATCAAAAGATGAGAGAAAAGGCACAAAAAACTATATTAGGAATAAAAAAGAGACATAACTACTTATGCAGAGAACTTAAAAAGATAACAGAATATTACATACAATTTATTTCAATAAATTAAAAGATTGGATGAAATGTACAAATTCTTTGAAAAAATTTCTTATCTAAACAAAACAAAAGAGGAAAGAAAAAATCTGAATAGTCTCAATACCATGAAATAATTTGAATCAGGAGTTTAAAATCCTCTCACAGAGAGAATGTTAGGGTTCAATGATTTCATAACAAATTTTTCCAAATATTTTCAAATATTTAAATAACAGGTAATTCCACATTTTTTTTCTGCAAATAGGAATAGAGAAGACTCTCCCCAACTTGTTTTTTGAGGGTATAAAACCTTATTATTAAACCCAGACAATGGTGGTATAAAAAAGGGCTATTAAAGGACACTCTCTCTCACTAATACAGATGCAAAACTTCTAAAGGAAATGACAGACAAATGAAATCCAATGAAATATACATCATTACAAAGCTGGTTCTTAGTTATGAAGTTAGTTCAATATTATAAATCACTGTAGTAATAGATTAAAGAGGAAAATAATACAATCATCTTAATAGATGAAAAAAATAAAAGCAATAATGAGACTCCTAATTTTTTCATATTAAAAATATCTTAGTAAACTAGGAATAAAGAAAGAACATCTTTGATCTGATGTGTTACCTACCAAAGAACTACAGAAGATGTTTATTTAAATTATGAAATGCAAAAACACTCCCTGTGAAGTCAGAAACAATACAGTAATGCTATTACTATTTCCATTCAATAATGTACCGCCAGTCCTAACCAACACAGTGGAAAAAAGAAAAATAAATAAAGAGTATAAAATTTGGAAAGGAAGAAACAAAACTGTCATCACTGAAGATGATAGAATTATCACATAGAAGATAAACTAACAATTTCTTTTGAATTAGTTAGAGAGTTTAGGGTACTAGAGATAGGTTAAGAAATTAATTACATATTTATAATCAGCAACAAGCAATTAGAAAATGTACATATTTGAAATATGCTATTTGCAATGGCAATACAAATAAGGGTTAGGAATAAATATAATAAGTGATATGCAGAACCTTTAGAAAGAAAGTTATGACAATCTATTGAAAGATATTAGTAAGACCTAGATAAATGAAAGATATGATGACAAATATACAAAATATATAACTAAGACCCAGACAAAGATACTTCCTCTTTTCTTAGAAAGACTTAATATTGCAAAAATGTCAATTATCCTTAAATTTCCAGACTCAGTGGAATTCCAATTAAAATTTCAGTGGGGTTTTTAATAGAACTTGACAAATGGATTTAAAAATATAAACAGAAGAACAAAGGGCGGTGAATATCTGAGACACTCCTGAGGAAGCATGAAGTAAGTGGACTTAGTCTAGCTTACTCAAGAATTGTTGCAAATCTATAGTTAGTTACAGCAGCATAATTTTGGCAAAGGCATAGAGAATTAGGTCAATGAAAGAGAATAGAGAGGATAGAAGCCGACTCATGCCTGTTTGGAAGCTTAAATCTTATAGAGCAGGCACTGCAGCCAGGATGGTCAGGACTTGGGAATCTTGGGGGCAAAATTTATTTACCAAATGCTATAAAGAATTTTAATATTTAACAAAGAGTATGACATGCCTGTGTGAACCATGTGACTGCCATCACAGTTTTTTTCTTGTCACCTATCTGCTTTGGGGTAAATGAATCTGCTCTTTCAACCAGCTGAGATAATTGTTCATTATGCTGACCCTTTGTTCGTCACAGGTAGACAACTCCTCCAGGAAACTTTTTCTGAACTTCTATTTTGGGCTTAGTTTTTGTCTGTGCCTTGAAACAGCATCGTTACAGACTTCCATTATAGCACCTATCTTGCTCTATTAAGATGTTCAGATATTATGGGCTAGGGAATAAGACTGGCTGAGATCAAGCATGGCTCTGGGCAAATGACTTAGTCTTTTCACAAAATAAGGATAGTCCTAAGAATTGTCTTGTACCTCAGAATTCTTGTAAATATCGAAAGATTTGTTCAGGCAAGGCATTTGAAACATCTTCTGACACTATAGTAAGATATGCATTTGCATATTTTAAAATTATATTAAAATTTATGTCTTTGTTTGCCTTCCTGAACTGCAAACTCCTTAAGGTCAGAGAGTGCCTTAATTATCTTCAGATGCCCAGTAAATGTTTGTTGAACCAAACAGAGGCAAATGCTGTTGGGAAAACTGCACCATTGGAAATGGTATTTTCTATGGTCTTTTATGGCCCTATTGATTTAATATTTAGTTAGTTACATACTAAACTATAATTAACTATTAACTAATTAACTATGAATAAGTCAATCATTTATTCATGGTACTTTGAGATGAGAGGGGCAGCCAATCCAGCCTTGGAGCCTTCACTTCATGAAGGAAGTGATAATAACCAAGGCAGGGTATCAATCCGCGGAGCCAGGGTCATCTCCGTCTCCATCACTGCTTTCTGTTTAGGCCCAGCCCACAGCCTGGCCTCATCAATGTTAGATGAAAGAATGAAGGAACGGGAATTAGGAGAAAAAAGGAAGATGGTGGCATATGGCATTCCAGGTTAATAGAATTAGTCTGCTCAATGTTTCAGGGTTGAGTTGGAGGGGATCTGCAGACAGTTCAGCACGATAAGAGAATGAATGAAGTGTGTGTTGTTGGGAAAGGAGAGAGCAATGATAGTTTCTACATAGCACTCCAAGGAATTTGGCTTTGTTCTGGAGACTAGGTCATTGAAGGCATTTAAGTAGAGGAGCGCTATCATTGGGTCTGCGTGTTAGGGAAATCACAGTGGGGAGAAGCATTCATACAGGGCACAGCCGGCAGAGGGGAGATCAGCCTGAAACTGCTCCGCCATGCCCTGCTTCTCCCAAGTGGCTGCCGTTATTCAGCTCTTGCCTGCGTGCGCCTTAACTGACTGTAGAGAAAGGTCAGAGTGCTTTAAAATGTTTTAAAACATCTTTAATTTTTAATTATAATTTACTTTTAATATTATTTTGTATTGGTTTTGGTATGATATAATGGTTAGACAATCATATAATTTACAAAGTGTTCCCCCTGATGTTGCGAAATAGTCACCGGGAAGTGAAGTACAGCATAGGGAATGCACTTAATGACACTGTGATAACTATGTATAGTGCCGGGTGGGCACTGGAAACAGAGTGCTTTAAAAACCGTTTCAATAGCTCCCCTGGCTGGTGTAGCTCAGTGGATTGAGCGCAGGCTAGGAACCATAGGATACCGGTTCGATTCCCAGTCCAGGGCACATGCATGGGTTGTGGGCCAGGTCCCCAGTTAGGGCCATGTGAGAGGCAACCATACATTGCTGTTTCTCTCCCTCCCTTCCCCTCTCTCTAAAATAAATAAATAAATAAAATCTTAAAAAAAAAAAAAAAAAACCTTTTCAATATCTTCCCTTTCCGCCCCCTCTTGGTGACTCTCTGTGCTTTACGTGGGCATTCCATTATTTCCCTTCATTCTCAGAATCCACAGTTAGTAAACTTTCCATCATTTACTCTAACGTACTTTCCATTAATGTCCACTCCAGTGTCTTTTGTTCAGTGGATCACACACATTTTTCCAAATTTTGCTCCACCGACGTTTCATGTCTTATTTTTTCCATTTCTGGGACTCTCCTTGGACTTAACGGGAAAAATGAAGCAGCACATTCAACCCATTTGGCTGCCGCGGAGTCCTGTTGATTTATCGTCAATAGGTAAACAGAAAGTCTGCTTTAAAAAAAATACATGCTTGAAAATACATACATGTTTTTAAAACAACCCTCAGACGAAACGCTCCATATGTAAATCCTTTTTGTGGCTGTATGCTTCCATCTATCTAGCCTGGGTACCTCCAGTCCCAGCGTGCAAACCGGGGGACTCCAAAGCACCACCGCGCTCCCCCTCCCATCGGACGTGGCTCGTACCCCTCTCCATCCACACACCTGCTGCTCCCTAAGCTAACATCCTTTAGCTGCAACCTTATTTGAGAAACTCTCTGTGTGAAACCAGTGGGTGTAGAAATAGCAGGTGACTCCATTTCAGCAGTTTTGGTGGCCAGAGAAGAATTATTGCTTCCTTCACTTTGTGGCTCTGGTAAGTGCCCAAGAGGTGTAGTCAAAAAATCAACACATTAGTAATCCAGCAGGACTGACTCCAGCTGTTTAACATGGCCCAGCTCAAATGTCACATCCTCGGTGATGCCTTCCCTGACCCCCTTCCTCGCCTAGTCACCGTTTCACTGCACCCTCTGTGCTCCCGCAGCTCTTTGTTCAAACTACTACTAGTATAGTCTTTATCACTCACTGTTATTTAACTTTCTGAGAATTGCACTTGAGTATGGGACAGGGGCAAGAAAATGAATTTTCAGGGAGGAAAGATCTGGGACCTCATCCTACTAGGCTACACTTAGGTTCAAGACTTTGGGTAAGTAAATACCCTCTCTGAACCTCAGTTTTCCTGTGTGTAAAAAAGACTGAAAATAAATAAAGGAGTGTAGATGATGCCTATCACACAGAGCCTGGTCTCCAGCAGCTATTTAACAAATATATTTTCTTTCTTTTCCTTTCCTGCTTAGCATGGAACTGTCTCTCCCATGACCACGAAGACTTCTAGGGAGACACCTTGACCTAGCAATCTTTCTAGCCCCCGGCCTTAGTACAATGCCCGTTACAGGTGTTCAATGCAAGTGTGTTGGCTGCGGGATGAAAGGAATGCCATGTCAAACCCTGAAAAACTTGGCCCAACTTATTGGCCGGCCTTCTCTGACAATGCGGTGGATCTCTGATTTGGTCTACCTCATTATTTATTGCAGCCCTTGATTTGTGGGTGATGAAGGGAGATAGGGTGGCTTAATTAAATCCATATAGTCTTTGAACTACAGATAGGTACACGTAGACTCCTTGTTAACGTTACTATACCAGAAAGTTGTGAGTTATATATTAGAGAACCAGGATTACTTGGTGAAAAAAAAAATTGGGGCTAAACCTTGGAGCCTTTGGAGCTAATTGGGAAAGGTTTTGACGATAATTGAGGTGCTCCCTCAGGAATGATCCTGCAGTACAAATATGGATTCATGATCAAGGTCTCTTGGCCTTCTTCCTTGGAAAAGCACATGTGTTTGGCTGAGTAGAAAGAAGTAACTTGGCAGGTACTATACTGCTTTAAAGTCCTTTCAATATGTGAATTAATTCCATGTCACCACACTTAGCTTCAAGCCAATGTTTCACGTGAACTGTGCCCTGGTGTACTTACTGCATGTGATATGATCAAGATAAGTTGATGGCAATCCCTTTGAGAGATATCAATCCTATAGTTAAGTGATGCTGATGACATGTGAATACTTTGCACTATTGGGTATCTTTTACTTTGACCACGTCCTCTACAACACTTTCCAGATCAGTGCTCAGTTTGTGACTATTTAAAAATCAGGCATTCCCCATCTTTTACTATAAGCTGGGCATCGTTCTCGGCATTTGGAGTATGGTGGGAAACAGGTCAGACAGGCTTCCTGCCCTCTGGGAGCTTAAATCTTAGGGCACCTACAAACGTCTTTTCTTTGCTCCTGTTTTTGGTGGTTTGGCTTTCATTTCTTCACCTTCAGTTTACCTACTCATGAACTCCATTAAGTATATCTGATACGCTCTATTTTGCTCTTTGAGATTTTTAACTTCTTTCCGCTTGAGGGTTTGTTGATTTTTTAATAAGAGCTATGACAAGGTTTTAAACTTTTAGTGCTAGGTGAGCTTTGAGTCCATCTAGTCCAACAATAGGTGCTGCAGTAACAACTGGTTACTTTGGTCACACAGTGACGCTCCATGGGGTGGGGCTCAGCACTGACTCCCAGCTCATTGCTTTGCATCACCCCCCCGCCCCACCGCCTCCCTTCTGATCTCACCCTTATCCTGACACCGCTTTCCCAGAGTTTCCTTATAGATTGATTCTAAATTTTAAATTTTAGTCAGTTTTCATGTTTCTTAGCTAACAGATGCTTCTTACCACTAGTATCTTGTGGGGATGCAGCAGCGGTCTGTATCCTGGCTGCATACTAGGTTCTCCTGGTAGGGCTTTGAAGAGGATGCTGGAAGCCCACCCCAAACAAATTCCTTGGGAAGCTCTGGGGCTATTAGGCCTACACGCTGCTGTGGCCAATACAAGCTGACACGGGATTTTAACGTGCAGCCAAGGGGAGAGCCGCTGGCCTGTATGGTGTGCCATTTCCTGCCCCATCTTTCTTCTCCCATCTCTTCTGGAACAAATTTATTTTAAATACTAGTTGTTTTCTTACATTTCAAAGTTAATTGTATATCTTTCACCAAGGGTGACATAATTTTCAAACTTTCATTGAATGCACTTTACCATATATATCCAAACTCCCATAGTGGTCTGTATGAATGACATCTAAAGCGATACTTTTTCAGGTTCTTTTCTTGTCTGAAATACCAATTTTTATCCTCTACGCTTCTGGACGCGTACACTCTTTCAATCCTATGTGTGTTCCGATGTGCAGGTTCGTTTCCTCCATGCTTGTGACGTTTACGCTTTATTGAATCTTCCCAGGGCTGGGAGTGCCCCTCTTTCTGCCCTTTGCTGTCTTGGGCTCTGGGTCACGGTGCACCTTCCGGAGATTTGGAATTTAGTTTTTCTACAATGAGCTACAGTTTTTATTATTTCCATTTTCCTCCCTTTTGTTCATTTTCGCAAAACTCTCCTGCTCCTTTACTCTTTTTTCCCTATTAAAACTGATTTTATTTGAAGCCAGCATTTTGATCGCCAGGGTTTTGATATCCAAAAAGAAGTAGCTTTATAATTTTCTCCATTGTTTTCTTGCTGCATGTTTTTTATTCCCAACCATTACACATTTTCTTTTCAATATGGAAACATGAAATACATATTCATCTATTCTCTCCCTTTCGTCTCATCTGAAACTCTGCTGCCATCTTTCAGTCCTACCTCCGTAACTCTTCTTCGCCGTGTGTTACATTAGTGTGACTTCTTCACTGTGCATATGACACATAACCCCCTTTCATCCCTACATTCAAAGTTCCTGGGAAACATTTAACCATCTCTTTTCTTCTCCACAGATCTTTTTCCACAGTCATATTTTTTCTCATGCAAATCCCTAGTCTGCTACTTCAGTAGGACTGTTAATTCATCACCTTATCTCTTTAATGATGCCATGTAATTACTTTTATTTACTCTTTCATTTATTTTTTTACATTTTAAATATTTTTATTTTTAAAAACCATATGAATAACATTTTGTAGTATACAAAAAAATTAATTAAAAACAAGACAGAAATCCTTTTTTAAAAAAATCCTCACCTGAGGACATGTTCATTGCTTTTAGAGAGAAAGGAAGGAAGGGGAGGGAGGGGGCGAGAGAGAGAGAGACATTGATTGGTTGCTTCCTGTAAGTAAAACGAACAGGGATCAAATCTGCAACCTTGGTATGTGCCCTGACCTGGAATCAAACCCACAACTTTTTGGTGTACGGGACAGTTCTCCAACCCACTGAATCCCCTGGCAAGGGCAGCAGAAATCCTATAATCTTAAATCCAAAGATAATCATCATCAACATTCTGTATGTGGCTTTTGTTGTTTTATCTATTCAGATTTTCCTCCCTTAATTATAAATTTGGGGTCGCATTTTCATCTTCTTTTATAACCACTGTTTAAAGTTCGCAAGAGTGAGACAATCCTTCCATGTTGATAAATATATTTTGCCAACATTGTCTATAATTATCATGAGAGATACAGAATTTTACTTTTGCAATTATATTGTCTAAATTTTATCTTTGACTGATAGAATTTCAACAAATAGAGCAAGAAAGAAGATATTCATGACAAGTTACATCTAGAAGGTTACCTATATTTGAAAGCAATTATGAACAGTAATCCAGATGACATGCCATGTGCATGTAACAGAAATTATAATGCTTCTTGACTGCAAAGGTCATGGAACATGGGCACGGGAGCATGGGTCATGCACAAGTCCAGGGAACCAGAAATGAAGCTGAAGTCTGAACTTAGCTGTTCAGCCTTTCGCAGAGCAAGGCTGACAATAAGCCAAAGAGCATATTTTGACCAGATACTAGGGTCAAAGCCAAATTTTGTTGCCTCTTTACTAAATTGTGTCCATTCATAGGAGAGACATACAAGCTGTTCATTCATTCTTTAAGTAAATAAGCTTGAGATCCAAAACTGCCTACAGATATCTCCACATAGCTATTTGCATGAGTGCTGATGCTTTCTCTGCTTGGTATAATTTATCTCAACAAATCCTATTTCTCTGTTGCTCTGGAAATCACTTCCAAGTCCTAAGTGTAGGTGATTTAGATTATTACAAATAGATGCTTAGGTACATCCTGTAGTCCTGGGACATCCGAATTTAAATAGACACTGTTTCATCTTGTCTACACCATCGTGTCCAGCTTTGGGGCTCACAAGGTATCTTTCTCCTGCCCTGGTTTGTATGGCCCTATAGATGCTGCTTCCTGTGTGAAATCGGTGGGCTGGCTGCCGCTGACTCCCAGCTGCACAAACTGATTCATCCCTGGAGCTTGGCACCCCTGGGCACTTACACATTGTTTTTCCTGTTCAGTCTACTCGGAGCTGCCAGTGCACCAGTCGCCTCGGATCCCTTCTGCTTTTCCTCACTAGCATATGGAATGGTCTGACCTGGTGAATCTGAGTTTTAATTTCACTGAGAAAAGAGGCACTTTGACGTAAGCTGAACATGGAACATGACAGAATGGTGACCTCCACTCTCAGTCAACAGCTTTATGTTGAGCACTTGATCAAAGCCAGACACTCTGCTAGTATACACTGAAGTTACAAATAGGAGTAAAGTTTTGCTCTGACTTCGCAGAGCTTTCAAAATAATGGAAGACACAGGAAGGTACACCTATAATTAAAGTATACCATCAAATATACCTTCATTATTAGAGAAGGTAGAATAATCTAGTGCTGAAGAGGACAGGCCTGTAGTTGAATTTGGACCTCATCACCTATGTGCAGCATGACCTGCAGAAAGTTCCTTAATATTCCTGCATCACCCCTTCTTGTCTGTGATTCTAAGTGACAGCTCAGTTCTTACAACGTAAGATCATCTTGAGGATTTAATGAATCAGTAGAGCTTACATGCTTAACCCAATGCTTAGCTCTTAAGAAGTGCTCAGAAAATACTGGTTTTAAAAGTAACAGTGGTATGCAGAAGCTGCTATGATAACAAAATGTGAGAGTCAAGAAAGATTTCTTGGAAGAAGTGAAATGTGTTGAGTTTTGAGGGACAGGTAAGTAACAGGTAAATGAAGTGAAGAAAGGGAATTCTAAGCAGAGGGAGCAACACATGCAAAGGTACAGAAGTGTGAAATAATATGATGAACAAGTGAACCCCAAGAGGCTCTTCGTGTATGGCAGAAGCACAATAACACATAACCAGAAGATGAAAAAGATGATGACTGAGACAAAGAACATATTAACATTTAATTTCAACAGAAGAAATTCTGCAACAAAAATCACGTATCACTCTTCTATACAAGTGCCAAGATGTATGAGCGAGATGAAACCTCAAACTTTCGAAGATGCCCAAGAAGACCTCCCACTAATATGAGGCAGGGAAGACTGAAGAATGAGAAAGGAAAAGGTGGCAGAAATAACATCCTGGCATTCAATTAGAGATATGTCATAAAAAAAGACATTGGTGTGTAGTCCAAAGGGTCATGAACCTGTAGCTTGTAACTTTCTTAGCGACCCATGATCCCCAAAGCCCATCTCTATCCACCACTCCATTAAACTTTTAACCTGTCCATCTCCTTGCTTTTTGTTATTGGGCACGTAAGTATATCGCTTAAGACCTTAAGGAAAGAGCAGAGCAACTTGATTCTATGACACCTGAGCCCAGCAGCTGTGTGTGAATAACCTGCAGTTAGAAAGGCAATACTCCTTGTCCAAGCAACTAGACATGGCTGCGCTGTGCTCTCTAGACACCCAGGGCTGAATTTGCGCAGCCATTGCCAGAAAAGCACACCACACCCACATGTCAAAACAAACATGATATCCAGGGGAGGTTTCAGTTGTTTCTTTTCTTCCCTCTCCAAATCCCAAGAATCCAGTGAGTTTTAATAACACTTCTAAAATGTCAGGAGAAAAAAAAAATCTTACTTTAAAAAAAGGTAGAACAACTAAGGGGGTCTTTTGTGAGTCTAATATCACTCTAGTCCCCTCGGGATGGTAAGGGGTGCAGGTGTGCCTTGCTTTAAGAAAAGGCAATGAAAAAATAATCAAGCATATCACAGATGCTTTAGTAGGTGATTATTCATACTATAACATAGGTTTTTAATTTTATCTAAATCATAGGTTTGATTTAAACTAGCAGTGTCCCTCTGTGAATCAGTACTCATTTTTAGATTGCTAATTTGGTAGAGTTGGGAAGAGAGTGTTGAGAAATTTAGTGTTCAAGGATTAAATAATCATTTTTATTTATGGGAGATCCATCAGAAACAAAGACTAAGCATTTATGAAATGTTGGAAACCAGTGAGAAGGGGAATAGTATTTATTAAGTATTTATTATGTGTAAGGCACTTTACATATGTGAAGATAAAACTTACTAAAGCATAATTCCAATTTTACTTAGACTTCCTCCCTTTTCTCTGCCTTTTATTCTATGCAGTTTCTTTTTTCTTCTCCCCTGTAAGAAAGATCTGAATTTGTGGACAGATTCTTAAGATTTTAAAATCCAGAGACAAGAAAGAAATAAGAGTGGCTAGTTCAGGAGGAAAGGGGGAAGGGACTAGGAAGACCACAGTTAGCACAGGCTGCAGTCTTGAGGAAGCTTGACAAAACTGCGGACTAGTGAGGGACTTGGGTATGGACTCTAGAGAAGCTATAGACTATGAGGAAAGAAATTTTAGGAAGTCATGCTTTAAGTAATGAATTTAATTTCATTTTTGTTCTTCAAAAAATACAAAGAAAGATTAAAATCCTTTTTAAGTTGCTTTTGAATCCTGGGCTGTGCTGCTTTGACTATGAAGATCACTGAGACTGTGCAATAGGCAGCTCTGAGCGTTGTTTGATCTCAGTCTTGCACATGGCCATACACAGTGGGCATTTCATTTTCATGATACAGATGGGAAACTGAGTTAGAGAGATAATCTGAGACCTGCCCAGATCACACAGCTACTATGTGGCAGAGCTTGGGCTTGAAAATAGGCCCTTTCTGGTATCAAAAAGAGTGAGAATTTTTGGCAAAGGTGTGAAGAAAAGGGAATCCTTGTATACTGTTTATGAGAATGTAAATTGGTGTAGTCATTATGGGAAATGGAGGGAGGTTTCTGAAAAAAATAAAAATAAACTTTCATACAACGCACATACTCCAGCAATCCCACTTCTGTGTATATAGCCAAAGGAAGTGAAATCAGGATCTTGAAGAAAGATCTGCACCCCTGTGTTCACTGCATCATTATTTACAAGAAACAAGACATAGAAACAATGTAAGTGTCCATTGACGGATGAATGGATAAAGGAAATGTGACATGTACATATAATGGGATATTACTTAGCCAAAAAAAGAAGAGAATCTTGCCATTTTGGACAACGTAGTTGAAGCTGGAGGACATTATGCCAAATGAAATTTACCAGACATGGAATGACAAACCCTGTATGATCTATTTGTATGTGAAATCTAAAAAAGTTGAACTCCTGGAAGCAGAGAATGGAATGGCAGTTACTGTGGGCTTGGGGCTGGAGGAAATGGGCAATGTTGGTCAAAGTGTATACCGGAGTTTTGGGGATGACTAAGTTTTGGGGATCTAGGGTAGAGCGTGGTGATTATAGTTAATAATACTGTACTGTGTACTTGAAATTTTCTCAGAGATTAGATCTTAAATGATCTTATCACACTCAAAAAATGGCAACTACATGAGGTGATGAATGTATTAACTTGATTGTGGTAATAATTTCACAATGTATACATATATTAAAGCATCATGTTATGCAACTTTTAAAAATCATATTTTACAACCTAAATATATACAGCTTGTATTTGTTAATCATACCTCTACAAAGCTAGTATAAAACCCCAAGAATGTACAAATAATTTAAATTATAAAAATATAATTTCTATGCATTCATGTCAACTACCTTTCCTTATTTGCTGGGATTTCTTACATTTTCCCCTTCTAATCATTTAGGAAATAATAATTCTGATTTAATTCTGCTGGAGGTTACACTTAAGGTATTCAAAAGTATTTCTTATAGTATGTTAATTTTTTAACAAAGCAAGGAATAATTCTTTCCTCTGTAAAATGAATATTTTGACGTTTTCTCTCCTTTCACCATCTTACAAGTTCCTTTCTCCCTCTTAAGTTTTTATAATTTTAGAAGTACATTTGTTTTTATCTGTATTCTCTTTTAACAATAATTTTTGATCTTAACATTCAGATTTTGCTAACTATAGTTCTCAGTTCAACTGTGTAAATATACAGCTGTTTCCTACAGATTGTGATAATAGGTTGTTTGACAACCAAATCACTGTCCTGTCTACCAGTGTTATAGCTGAATGTCTTTTAATGTGCTTTCGTGACAGTTTTAGTGAAAGAGTAGGCAGGAGAAGAGGAAAATGTAATAGAGCTAAATGTACATATTTCCTAACAGAACTCTAGTAGATAAATCAATAAATAGCAATATAATCTTATTAAAAATGGCTAAAATACTTAAAAATAATCCTTACAGGACATGGTAAAGGTGAGGTAGAAGCTACTGTGTTTTTAAAAGATATATTTTAAAACTATAATTTGATTTGTAAAGTAGCATTCTTCATAGATTTAAAAAATAAACAGTGATATATATGCCAAAGTTCAGTTCTGGTCTAAATAACAAATATGGAATAAACACGGACACATATGTGATATATTTGGGTAACTCTTTCCTCTCCTCTCAGAGGAGTATGTGATCCTCGACCTGGGGGTGGAGGGGAGTTGAAAAACACTAGGGTAGTTAGAGCTGGTGAATGCCCTCAAGAGCAGCCTGCTCTGCTCCTATGCCGGACTGAATCCCAGAAGACGGCCACAGAAGGCCCAGACAAAGTTGAGGATCCAAATATCAAGAAGCCCTATGTTTCACTTCTTGTCAGGCTCTTGGGAGGCAGCAAGCCCCCATAATTCCTTGCGCTACCACAGGTTAGACACAAGTGCCTACACTGGGTGCCAGAGCAGACTGACCTCAGGCACATCTACAGACCTGGCAGGTGCCCTAGTGGGGTGCAGGGGCAGCAGATTCTTCTCTTGGGTCTGTCGTTGACCAGCATCTGAGACTGAGGCTGGGAGACTTGCAGGATGGAGATGCCATAGTGGATGTGGTGTGAATTATTTGGTATAAGACCAGGGGCCACATGGGAACAAGCACATCTCAGGCATGGTCAGAATGGGGAGGAGATGATGATGAAGGACTAGGTAGAACCTCATACATCTTTGCAGATACGCATGTGGAATAGGTCTTGACTAAGGTCCAGGAGACTCCCTTGGATGAGCTGTAAAGCCCGTTGTAAGGTGGGTGCATCACCCCGCCACCCTCTCAGGGAGATTTCAGGAGAAATACTTAAGGGAATTGTCAGGATCCTTGGTTAGAAACAAGGAAACAACTCTGGTTAACCTAAGCAGAAAAAGAATTTACTGGACAAATACCAGAGAGTTCTTGCAATCAATGGACAGAGAGAAAAAGACAGAACCACCTCCAGCCGAAACCACAGTCCAAGGAGTGTCTAGTAAGATGCAATGACACCACCACTGCATCACCACTGTCAGCAATGTCTACAGGACATCACTGCCATCAACCTCTGCCACTCCCAGAACAGGACTTTGGATTCCATTGCTGCTGTTGCTGCCAGGATAAATTCCCCAGTGTCTGCCACTTCCTTTCATCACTGATTTGATGTGTGGGTGAGGTTATCCTATTGGCCAACATCAGCTGTGTGCCCATTCTCCAGCTTGGGAGCAGGCCTATCCCTGATCACATTTACTGTGGCATCCCTCACCCCCTGTTCCACTCAAAGGAAGGAGGTTCTTACTCATACAGTTAAATATGACAGTGTCCAAGCACTCTTCACTGAGAATGCCTTGAGTCAACTGGATTTACTGGAACTGACTACATTTAGTTTCTGCCACCGTGACAAGTGGGAGTTTAAGGTATAAGATATGATTTAAATTCAACCACAGAAAAAGGTAAACTTACATTTTTACACACCTGAACTTTGGTATGAAAAATTCATATCCACTTCATCAGTAGAATAAACGACACCTTGCTCTAGCGCCTGCATGCCCTATTTATTCTTCACAACCAGCCGGGACTTCACTACTAACCCATATACTAGTCAGGAAGCTGCGGCTCAAGGAAGTGGAGACTGTTTCACATCAGAGCCCACATTTATTCCTGATTTTTTGTTCTAAAGCCCTGAACCCTTTCAAACATTACATTGCGATTTGTTCTCAGAATGTTAGGGCCAGACGATGACTGAATTTAGACTATTCTAAATGATTTGTTCTGAGCTCCTATCCTTAGCCTGGGGCCGCTTCTCCTTCTACTATGTCTCTGCACATGTGTGAAATGCTGCGCATCTCCTCCAAACATGACGCTGAAATTTAATAAGCCCTACAGAATTCATTCTTTCTAGGTCGTAGTCCTGTGCCACCAGAGAAACAAAGAACGAGGTACTCTCTGCTTACGCACCATTTTTTTCCAATTAACTTGCTCAACCTCATGTCTTTGTCTTGCACTCCCTGGATTAGAAGGAGTGGGTAGAGAGAAAGGCATTTTGCAGGTAATCTGGTGTGCTGTGCTTCACCCTGACTGCACTCGGAGACATTGTGGATTACCACCCGCCTTCTGCCCCATTCCACTCCATACTTTTCTGTACCTCTTCTTCACTGAACAGAGTGCTTAAGAGGCAGGAAGTGTTTAAGACCAGGACTGAAATAGGTATAAGTAAGAAACATATCTGTTTTCTATTAAGGAGATTAACTTCTCTGTTGGGGTTGTTGTTACAGGACTAGGTCAGGGCGCTACGTGGGGCTGACTGGTGCCTCTTCTGACTGGGTGGGCAGTGCCCCCTCCCAGCTCTCCCTTCTGAAGCAGGCCATCCAGAAGGACGTGAGAGTGATCTGAGGCCCTGCTTTGAGTAGTGACACAACCTGGTTTTCAGGACATTAGAGAGTGGAGAAGGGAAAACCATGCCCACGTATTTTACAGCTGTTCAGTGAGGCCATTTCCATGTTGAATTGTAGAATAATTATATTTTATGGTGAAAATAGCATCTATGTTGGTTTCCCACACAACAACTTTATCTCTTACTTACATCAACCCAACCTTAGCATGGAGCCTCACGCAGAGTCACCATGTAGTAAACATTTGACGAATGGAAGAATAAAACTCTCTCCAAACTTAGAAGCAGATGCAAGTCCCTACAGTCTAATAAACTGGATTTACAGGAGACCATGAGGGTGCAAAAAAAGAATATAAGTGAAAACACTTGAAAATTAGTTGTAGCTTTTTATTTTCTAGACAGTTCTTCCCTCCTTCCCTCCCTCTTTCCCTCCTCTTCCTGCTTTTTACCTCCTCTCTCTCTCCCTCTCTCCCCCCTTCTCCTTCTTTCCCTCTCTCCCTCCCTCCCTCCTTTTCTGTTTTGGTAACTTTCATTATGGCAATTTGCAAACAAATACAAACATAGAGAGAATTGTCCAGTGTACCTATCATCCAGATTTAATAACCATCTATTTTTCCGCTTTATTATTTTCAATCCACCGTTCTTTACACTTATTCTGGGGCATTTAAATCAAAACTCAGCCACTGTGTGCCGTCACCCACAGTTGTTTTAGTATGTATCACAAACAGAACAACACTTTAAAAAATCTGTAACCATGTTGTCATTATCACGCCCCCTCCCTCAAAAATTAACAATTAGTCTGTAATACCACCTGACACTTAATTTGTGTTTGGCTTTCATCTTTTCAGAGTTTCCGGTAAGATTTCTTCTTAAATTTTAATTTGTGGCTTGTGATTATTGCTTTCCTACTCTTGTTGGTAACGTCCAACGCTCTTCCCTCCAAACCCCAATTAAGGGCTTATAATTGCTAAGTAAATAATTTGCATCTCCCTTAATTAGTTTGAGGAACATTTCATGAGCACTTGAAATGCTCCCAGCATTCTGAAAGGCGCTGAAGCTACCACGGAAGTAGGATGGACAGTGTCCTTGGCCTCAGAGAACGTACAGTTCCCAGGGGGATATGGCCAGCTTGGATGGCCCTCTAACACTTCACACACAGCATGATAAAATCAGACTCATCATTTTGCCCCTACAAGGCCAGCTCTCCTTAAGGTCCCATGTCTGACAGTGGTCTCTCCATTCTGCGTGCTTCCCAAGCTCCACACTGTTGACTCCTTTTTTTCATCCTCCATCTCCTATCAGTTCCACACCTGTCTATTTTTCTCCTGATGTTTTCCATATCTACTTCTTCCCCTTTTTTAGTTAGGGAAGGCAGCCTTCGTGATAAAGAAAGCCAAATAAATTATGTCAGCATGCAAACTGAGGAGGATTTAGCAGCAGCGCTAAGGGTCAGGAGCACAGCATTTTGCTGGGAGAGGCATCATGTAAAGTGGGCCCAAGGGTGTGATGTTGGGATGGAGATACAGGAACAGGGTGGGAAAAACTTGGGAAACAAAACCTTGCATCCCGTGTGATGTGAGTGGCAAGTAGGGAGTGGACAAAAAGGGGAGAGAGCTGTGACCGGGAATGGTAAGAATAGGTATGGCAGGTATGAAGTGTCACACTGGTTGAGCCATTTGGAATTTTGTTTAGAAGCAGAGAATCAGTGTCTGACCACCTCCTTTACCTAACTGCTTTCTATTGCTGTGTATTGGAAGACCACACAATTAGCAGCTTCAAACCAAACTCATTTGCTATTTCACAGTTCTGCTGGTCAGAAATCTAGGCAGCTCAACTTGTTTCTCTGCTCAGAGCCTCAGAGAACCCAAGTGTCAGGCACCAGGGGTCTTATTTGGAGGCAGTGGAAATCAGCTATCATTTCCATGCCACTCCAGGCTATCAAATGTTGAAAAAGACTTTCTTCATATGACGGGAATGATTTCTACCTTCTCTGCAGTATTTTTCCATCGTGGTACTGATGTTAACAATGAACTTAATCTTTCCACCAGTTTCCTCAGCTTGATCAATGGTTAAACATGACAGTCTAGTCTACCTGCTTATTAAAAAAAGAATTATTTTATAGGTTTGGAAATATTAATGCTTTGTGTGTGCATGTGCATGTGTATTTTTATTTAAATTGAAGTTTGGTAACTTCATGATCTCAGCCCACTGAAAACCGTGATGCTGAGACCCATTGCCATTTCTCATTGATCTCAGGGCCACCTGTGGTATTTAGTGTATTTAACACAAGATTGCATCAACAATAAACTTTCTAGCTGGTTTTCGGGAAGCCTTTTTTTAAACTTACTTTTCAAAAATTGTTCAGAAATAAGTCTCCTACTCTTAGACTCATAGTATACTCCTCTGGATTTCTTAACACTTTCTCAAAGGATTTGGGAATTTGCTAATTCTTGTTTTTATTTCTGAGGTTAGCATGTAAAGATGACCGATGATTTTTGATAGGCTAAGAGATTACATCAAATATTTAATTGAACATTCATAACCATACTGCTCAAAGGAAAACACCCTCAAGTTTTTTTTCCAAACAAGTGGGAACATTGTTTTCTGAATCTGGGGTTGCAGTTAGCACCTATGCATTTCTTAGCATTTTAGGAAAAAATTTCCCCTCGTTTCTTTTAGGATCCAACAGTTTGCCTATTATTTTTAAAATAATACACTTATTAGAAATTGAAATCTGATCCATTTACCTTGAAAAGCAATGGCAATGTTGGAGAGAGTGTTCTTAGAAAACCAGAACAATACTTACAGGCATTTAAAGGTAACCTTCATAGGGTTAAGCACTGTTTTCTGATCAAAGTGAAATGACAAAATTGATTTGTACATTTTTTTAAAGATTGTATTTATTTATTTTTAGAGAGAGGGGAAGGGAGGGAGACAGAGAGGGAGAGAAACAGCAACGTATGGTTGCCTCTCACATGGCCCTCACTGGGGACCTGGCCCGCAACCCAGGCATGTGCCCCGACTGGGAATCGAACTGGGACCCTCTGGTTCCCAGCCCGCGCTCAATCCACTGAGCTACACCAGCCGGGCCAATTTGTACATTTTTAACTTTATTTTCTGACTTAGCATTCATTTAACCCAGTGTTGACAAAGAGATAGGGAGCTGAAGAAAACAATCCACTCCAAAAATTATTTCTCCTGGAAGCCTTTTGATATTTTAAAATTTATATTCCATTTTGTTCAGGGTTTGAATTGGCCGAGAAGGAGGGTAGGTTGGTTTTTAGCCTACTTCTGATTCTCTCATTCTTCTCTTCCCCTTTCCCTTAGCATGTCCAGGCAGGATAAGAGCAGTGGTGGGAGAAATACCTGGTCTATAGTTGGTGCTCAGCAAACAGTTTTTGAATAAATGAATGAATGAATGAATGAGGATAACACACGACCAAGGAGGCTGCATTCTTCTGGAGTGGTTTTCATCCTCTGTAAGGCAGCAGGTGATTTGCAGGAACCAAGAACAGAACAGCTGCTTCCCATCACCTCCCCCCAAATGCCAGCTGCGGGTGTTGCTGTGACCTCAGTCTTCCTGGCACTTACTGCACAGGGAGGACGTGCAGGTTCAGAAATCTTGTGAAATAAAGTCAAGAAAATTTACAGGATGCCTGCGGGGCAGGGGGTACCAAAAAGACCAAATGGGAGTTTATGTAGTGACTGTACCGGCAAAAACTTCCCCTGGTGGCTGGCTGTGAAGTCTAGAATTTGGCTTCTAATGTCATCAAGAGTGACACATGTTATTAATGGCACTGCTTCCTGGAATCTGCTTGAATCTTACAAATTTCTCTCTCGCTCTCTCCTGTCTCCTCTCTCTCTCTCCCCCTGGCACTTCCCCACCCCCCATCTCTCACACACACTCTGCACCTTTCCAAGGTGGTAGTGTACAGGTGTAGAGAAGACAGCTGTACTCAGTGTCTGTTGAGGTGGAGGGGCAGTCCCTCCTGTGATAGGCACATTCATGAACTCAGGGTCGTACTCCAAGAACATCTAAAGATGATTCAGCATCTGCATGAGGTACTTTGAGTTTTTTGGCATTTTCTAAGCTACCGGAGAGGGGGGACAAAAAGGTGGAAATGAATCACTTCATGTAAATAAAACTTCAATAGTACTTTTCTGGAAAAAAACAGAAACAGCCCATCATAGAAACAACAGTCTCTGTGCCAAGAGGGAAGTAAGCAGGGAGTAGTTAGAACGTGCACCAGGTCACCTCCTGGAGTAGCCTGGTCTTGCCCATGGGTGGAATTATTCATGCAGGAAAAGTGAGGAAGACCAATAAATTAATATCATGATGAGAATCATGACCAATAGCTATCAGAGGGAATGGTAAAGCAGCTAGGCAGGGAGATGTTAAGGAATTCACTTCCTCCTAAAACTTTAAGATAAGGTCTGGAATTACTGTTGTTATTATTATGATTTGCAGAGAAAATTTTCAGTGACTAGGGTCTGGAGTTTGCTCCTTGTCCTGATAGGGCTGTTGGGGTATTGAGTTGTTCAGAGTTTCCTCACTGGGGCTGTATTGTAAGACCTAACATTTCAAGTACTGTCTTGACATCTTTGAAACTGACAAGTCGCCGAAGGCCTAATTGTGAATCCCCCTGCTCTCCCTGGAAATGCCCTCTACCCAGCAGAAAAGGCTCCACCAGCTAGTTCCTTCATTATCCGGATTATCCAGTTGCACTCCGCCTGGAACTAAGCCTTTGCTTCATTGCCAGTCTGCAAAATTATTCCAACCGGCTGTGGGAACCTTGCGCCACCTCACCTTCTTGAGACTACAAAGCCTACCTTCCACAGCCCTTGGTTGTTTAGTCTATTCCCAAGTGCAACCCCTGTATGGCCCTGTCTGGTGTGCAGTGTCCTCCTCGCCCAGACTGTAAGTATACATGACTAACAAACTGCTGCTGATCTCATCTCTCCAATGTCAAGGGTTGTGTTCGGCCATCTCATACCGTTTAGGGTGGGGCACAGCTCCTTCACTAACAGGGTTGTGATATTGTGGTTTATAAGAAATATATTTGGTCATTCCAAAGACAAAAATATATTTCTCATATATACTTGGTCTTCTTCTGTGGTTTCTGGCTCACAGCTCCCTAAACCCTTGGAATTTCCTGAAGCAATAAGAGCAAATAGAACATTTTTTGTCATAGTATTTGGTCTCTTGTCCACAGTTCCTGAAATGGCCTCAGGGTCATAAAGGTGAAAAGGGTGTTTTGTTATTCAGAGCAAGTCCATCCCCACCACAACTGAGTTTATGTTAATGAGATGGCTTTTGGAAAGCAGCTAAGGTGGGGGCTGGTCTCCAGGGGAACCACCATGAATAGAGGGTTGAAAGTTTCAGTCCCATCCCAAAGGCCTCTGGCGAGGGAAGGGGTCTGGAGGTTGAATCAATCATCAATGGCCAATGATTTAATCAATCATGTCTATATAATGAAATTTCCATTAAAACCCCCAAAGAAGGGGCTTGGAGAGTTT
The DNA here is from genome assembly GCA_004026765.1 of Micronycteris hirsuta. NCBI lineage: Eukaryota > Metazoa > Chordata > Mammalia > Chiroptera > Phyllostomidae > Micronycteris > Micronycteris hirsuta. The sequence continues at coordinate 54,243 of PVJI01009064.1, forward strand.
CCAGGTTGGGCAACCAGAAGACTCTCGCAGGCTGGCACACTGGCCCCAAACTCCACGAGGACAGAAGCTCCTCTGTTTGTGACCTCACCCTACGTATCTCTTCATCTAGGTATTGATTTGCGCTTTTAAATATCCTTTGTAATAAATCAGTCATCTAATGAGTAAATGGGTTTCCTGAGTTCTGTGAGCCACGCTAAGAAATTATTCAAACCCAAGGAGGGGATTGTTGGAACCTCTGATTTACAGCTAGTAGGTCAGAAGTACTAGTGACAGCTTGGACTTGCAACTGGTGTCTGAAATTGAAGGAAGCAGTTGCTGGAATCTCCAATCTACAGCCAGTTGCTGAGAGCACAGGTTACAACCTGGACTTGCAGTCGTCATCTGAAACAGAGAGCAATCTTGTGGGACTGGTCCCTTAGCCTGTAGGATCTGGTGCTATCTCCAGGTAGGAAGCGTCAGAACTGAGTTAAATTGTAGGACACTTAGCTGATGCTGAACAGCACTTGCTATTGGTGGGGACCCAATCTCCCATGTTGCAACTGAGTGCAGTACCCTTTTAAGTGAGAGTCACTCACTTAAAGAGTGAATAGGCATGTATCAGAACATGTACGTTCATGACTCTTGGGTGTTGGCCAGTGGCAGGCTTTCCCGGTGGCCACAGGGATTTCTGGGGACACCCGTTTGCAGATGCGTGGAAGCCACAACATAGTCAGGATAAGGAATGAAACACAGAACTGACTTGATCCTTTAGTTCTTAGATCAAGCCTCATAATCTAGACACCAGAAAATGATCAGAAATCTAAACTGAATTCAGTGACAAATGGACTCTATCTTGCTCTCTCTTCACATACTTGCCTTTCCCCATCATGAAGCACAATCTTTAAGACTGACAGTGTTTTGAAATCACGTCTTTATTTTATGTCTGGTAACTGTTGTTCTTGAAGTTTCTAGATTGCATTGCTTAAGATAAATTTGATATAGGAACATCAACGTGGAAAAACAATGAAAACATTAATTAAATTGAACTAGAATTCAGAAAAAGGTACTAATTTACATGTTTTCATCTTGATAAAAACAGCCACAATTCTACAGAGGTTAAGTTGTACTTACTGCAATTATTACTTTATATTTGGCTGTGTTATCGGTGTCAGAGAATATATGGTGTTCTTTTTTTCTATGTAGAACCTCAAGTGCTATTATCCCATGATATATTTTCTTTAAACTGGTCAATTCGGTGCAGTAATATATTTAAAATAAGTTTTTTAAATATAGTTTTCTCTTTATTTCACAAAATGAGTAATGCAAGCTGGGATGTGGAGCTATAAAGTCACTGCAAAAAAAATTACACCGCAAAACTGCTATTTTTGGCTTTTAATTCCTACCAGTTTGCCAACTTGTTGCAAGTTATACTTATCAAGGGATCATACACTTTTTCCATCTTGTTTCATCTTGAACCCTAAAACGCTAACAGAGATCATGAATGGTATTTAATTTAATTAGCTAGTGTTGCAATTGCTTGCTATATCTCCCAGCTCTAAATATCTTTAAAAGTAAAATTCCTTTGATTCCAGCTTTAAACTGACAGAAAATGTACTAGCAGGAGAGAAAAGCATTACTTAAATTATCTGTAATATGTCTGTTTGTATTTCTAACTGGTGTGTTTTATCACACAGTACTTGGTTTATGTTATAAAAGGAAGGATCTATAATAAGTTAGCAGAAACCACAGACATTCCTTTGAAATAACTCTTTTCTATGCTTGTCATTAATGGGACATGTTTTTAAAAAAGAATATTTAAACTTCACAAAAATAAATTTTTAAAGAAGTAATTTTATTTTATTCACTCTCTGAAATTTGAGACATTGAAATTAAACATTATAAAATATAGTACACAGGTGCAGTTTCTTAAAAAAAAAAAACAAACCCAGGAATATATTGAGTGAATATCATTTGGGTCATTGAAATGAAACAATTTTAACCTATTATACACAGAGAAAGACCTCCTCCTAACAAGGGATAGATTTATGCAAAGAATGTTATTTCATAGTCAAGAGTCTTTGTTGGCTAGAATTCAAAGGAAACAGTTGCCAAATTCAGATATGAAATTCAGCAGAGCGTGTGGTAGACAGAATTCTAAGATGGCCTCAAAGAGTCCCTCCTTCCCACCCTCCCCCACGTGGAGTACATGGCTGTGTAATCCCTGGGAATGTGAATATGATGGATTTTGCTCCATGATTAGGTTATGTTACAGGCGCAGTTGACTTTAATGCAGGGAGATTATCCATGTGGGCCTGACCTAAGCACATGGTTTAGGTCACAGAAGAGGAAGTCAGAGATTTAAAGCAGGAGAAGGATTCGATGCACTGTTATTAGCTTAATGATGAAGGAGGCCAAGTGGCAAGAGTTTGTGGGCAGGCTCTAGGAGCTGAGAGCAGGCTGTTGCTGACAGCCAGCGAGAAAATGGGGCTCTCAGTCTCGCCATTGCAAGCAGCTAAACTCTGCTAACAAGAATGGGCTAGGGAACAGACTCTTCCCTAGAGCCACCCAGACAAGGAGTCAGTCCAGCCAACACCTTGATTTTAGCCATGTGATACCCTGAGTGGAGAACCCAGGCATGCCACGCCAGACTTCTGACCCGAAGCGCTATGAGCTAATAAATGACATTGTTTTAAGCTGCTAAGCTAGTGGTAATTTGTTATATAGAAATGCAAAACTAACTCAGGACATAAAATTATATTTTATGGGAAATATAAATGGGAAAATTTATATTCATTAGTCCTCAGCATTCTTCCTAAGAGAATATGTGAGAAGGTAGAAAAGGGCATAAATGAATGCTCATCTATCTCAAACTGTCTGTGGTGAAGCACTAGTTTTATCTATTTTCAAATGATCATGGACTGATTCTTTTACAAACTATGATAAAAATAAATCAGCATAAAAGTAAAACAAAAACATGAAGACATCAAAAAAATATCCCTAATTTGCTGTTATTAGAAGCAAATAAAACTTCTCTGTCAAACTGCTGTAAATGTTTATAAGCCCTTATTATCAATTTTTGTGCTTTTCACTGATTAGTAACAAGCAGCCATGGACCAGGTCTTGTCTGCTGACCACATTTTGAGTAGCACTGGTTTAGATCACATGAAATTTGAAAGTTTCTGAGGCTAAAAACATTGACATGTTCTAAGACTCAAGAAAGTAAAAATCTAATCATTTGTGTATTTTCAGCTGCTTTTAAATCAGGATGACTTAGTAAAACTGATATTTTGGCCTTGAAACCCTTTTATCACTAAAACGCTGAACTCTAATGGAAATGAAGAAGTGGTTTATACGAGCTTGACAGAAATATACTAAAAATGTTGTCCTGAGGCCTGAATGTTTGTCTGTCTTGAGAGTCTTTCCGTTCAAATAAGTGAAATTCTTCAAATTGACCACTTTATGATAATATGGTGTGGGTCACTGTCCTTATCCCCAACAATTCCTGAATTTAGAGAATGGAACACCACAAAGACATAGAATTGACTTGTACAAACACGCTTAGCCTCAGGAAAGACTTCTGTCCACCACCATTACTCATTCATAGTTTTTGGCTTTCTTCTCAGAATCTGCATGTTGTACAAATAACCATGAACTATGCTTATTATCTCTAGCATCTTCTTTAAAAGTACATTTTATTGATTGTGCTATTACAATTGTCCCAAATTTTTTCCCTTGCTCCCCTTCCCTCCAGCAATGCCCTACCTTAGTTCAAGTCCATGGGTCGTGCATAAGTTCTTTGGCTTCTCCATTTCTTATATGATTCTTAACATTCCCCTGTCTATTTTGTACCTACCAATTACACTTCTTAATCCCTGTACCTTTTCCCCTATTCCCCCCTCCCTGCTGATAACCCTCCAAATGATCTCTGTATTTGTGATTCTGTTCCTATGGTAGTTGTTTGCTTAATTAATATTTGTTTTTGTTTTTTAGATTCAGCTGTTGATAGCTGTGTTTGTTGTCATTTTACTGTTTATACTTTTGATTTCTTCTTTTTCTTAAATAAGTCCCTGTAACATTTCATATAGTAAAGGCATGGTGATGATGAACTACTTTAGCTTTGTCTTGTCTGGGAAGCACTTTATCTGCCCTTCAATTCTAAATGATAGCTTTGCTGGATAGAGTAATCTTGGTTGTAGGTTCTTGCTTTTGAATACTTCTTGTCAGTCCCTCCTTGGCTGCAAAGTTTCTTTTGAGAAACCAGTTGATTGTCTTATGGGAGCTCCTTTGTAGATAACTCTCTTCTTTTCTTTTGCTGCTTTTAAGATTCTCTCTTCACCTTTAACCTTTGATGTTTTAATTATGACATGTCTTGGTTGGTCCTCTTTGGGTCCAACTTGTTTGGGACTCTCTGTGCTTTCTGGAGTTGCATTTCCTTCACCAAATTAGGGAAGTTTTCTTTCATTATTTTTTCAAATAAGTTTTCAATTTCTTGATCTTCCTCTTCTTCTTTTGGCATCCCTATGATTCAGATGTCGGCACTTTTGGAGGTGTCCCAGAGTCTTCTTATTCTTTCCTCATTTTACTGAATTATTGTTTCTTCATTCTAGTACTGATTGACTGTTTTTTTCTTCCTTATGCTCCAAATTGTTGATTTGAACCCTGCCTTCCCTCCCTTCACTTAACATAGCTTTCATTCCTTCCCTTATGAATTTGCCATACCCAATGAATTCTCTGAGCATCCTGATCACCAGTGTTTTGAAGTCTGCATCTGATAGATTGGTTATCTCCATTTCACTTAGTCCTTTTTCTGGAGTTTTGATCTGTTCTTTCACTTGGGCCATATTTCTTTGTCTCCTCAACTTAGCGGCCTCCCTGTGATTGTTTCTGTGTATTAGGTAGAGCTGCTTTGACTCCCTGTCTTGGTGTACCTGTTACATTGTAAGGCACAGAGCCTAAGGTATTCACCAGGTCAGGGAAACGTACTTTGCTGCTTTGTGGCACTGAATGTGGAAGATGGGTCAGAGAGAGAACAATGCTGCTTGCTTGTCCCTCACTCTGTTTCCAGTCACTTCACCCACTTCCTATATGCAACTGATGCCCCTCTAGCTGTTGCCCTGGTGGTGGTTTCCAGAGTGAGTAGGTTTATATACATTCTAAGAGCATGTGGTCCCTTTATACAGATTCTCTTGAGAGACTGACAGTTTCTTCTGCCACCCCAACCACCACTGGTTTTTACAGCCAGAAATTATAAGGCTTCATTTTCTGGCACTGGAACCCTGGGCTGTGTGGTCTGGCCTAGGGCTGGGATCATTTGCTTCCATGGTGTCTCTCCTGGTTTTTATTAAAAGGAGTCCCTCTTCACTTTTATCAAAGAGAATTCATTGGAGAGACTCACAGCATTCTAGAACGTACACAAGCACACCCACCCAGAAATCGGCACCAAATGTACAGAGAACCAAGAGTGATGGAAAGGAAACCGGGACTCAAATCAATGATTTGGACCAGAAGGAAGAAATGACCATTCAACCAGAACAGAATGAAGAAACAAGAATTCAAAAAAAATGAGAAGAGGCTTAGGAACCTCCAGGACAACTTTGAATGTTCCAACATCGAAATCATAAGGGTTCCAGAAGGAGAAGAGGAAGAGCAAGAAATTGAAAAATTATTTGAAAACATAATGAAGGAGAACTTCCCCAATCTGGCAAAGGAAAGAGACTTCCAGGGAGTCCTGGAAGCTCAGGAGTCCCAAAGAAGCTGGACCCAAGGAAGCCCACACCAAGGCACATCATAATTATATTACCCAAGATTAAAAATAAGGAGAAAATCTTAAAAGCAGCAAAAGAAAAGAAGACAGTTACCTACAAAGGATTTCCCATAAGGCTATCAGCTGATTTCTAAAAAGAAACCTTGCAGGCAGGAAGGGGCTGGAAAGAAGTATTCAAAGTCATGAAAAGGCAAGGACCTACATCCAAGATTACTCTATCCAGCAAAGCTATCATTTAGAATGGGAGGGCAGATAAAGTGCTTCCCAGATAAGGTCAAGTTAAAGGAGTTCATCACCACCAAGTCTTTATTATATGAAATGTTAACCAGACTTATCTAAGAAAAAGAAGATAAAAACTATGAACAATAAAATAACAACAAACTCACAACTATCAACAACCGAACTTAAATAAAAACGAACTCAGCAAACAACTTGAACAGAAACAGATTCACAAAAATAGAGATTGTATGGAGGGTTATCAGCAGGAAGGGGGAGGGAGGAGAATAGGGAGAAAGGTACAGGGAATAGGAAGCATAAATGGTGGGTACAAAAGAGACAGGGGAGGTTAAGAATAGTACAGGAAATGGAGAAGCCAAAGAACTTATATGTATGACCTATGGACATGAACTAAGGCGGGGGAATGATGATGGAAGGCAGGGTACAGAACAGAGGGAGTAAAGGGGAGAAAAAATTGGGACAACTGTAATAGCACAATCAATAAAATACATTAAAAATAATACTTTTAAAAGTAAAGGAAGGAGTGATAATATTTCATCAATAGAGAATGTCAATTCATATACAAATTATTAAAAAGAACCCAATGGACATTCTGAGATTGCAAAGTACAATAAACGAAATAAAGAATCACTACAGGGGCTCAACAGTAGTTTTAACCTGGTAGAGGAAAGAATTAGTGAACTTAAGGAGTGCCGTAGCAATTATACAAAGAGATTATAAAGGACAAATAGAAAAAGGGATATAGAATAATAAACTGATTCTCAGGGAAATGAGTGTATCAACACATGCCTGATGGCAGTACCAGAAGGAAAGGAGAAAGAAAGAAAAGAAAAATATTTGAAAATATAATGGCTATAAATGTCCCAGATTTGATGGAAAAGATTAATCTCTATATCCAGGAACCTCAGCATACTCCATATGATAAATTCAGAGAGCCACACCCAGATACATCATAGTAAAATTGTTGAAAGGCAAAAAATAGAAAAAAAATCTGAAAATAGAAGTCAATAAATGGCTCAACATGTACAAGAAAATATTATTAAGATAAGTATCTAACTTCTCATCAGGCAAAATGAAGGCCAGAGGGCAGATGAATAAAAAGTAAAAATTATCAACAAAGAATCATATATCGAAAAAAACTAGTTCTTTAAAAATGGTAAAATAATGACATTACTCAATAAACAAAAACTGAGAGAATTTATATCTAGCAGACCACAGAAATACGCATTTTTCCTTTCTTCTTTAACTGATTTAAAAATATTGTGTAAAACAGTATGTATATAATTGTATTATTGGACCTATGTCATATGGAAATGTGATATATTTGATAAGAACAGCACAAAGGAGATAAATGTGAGCAAAGCTGTACTAGAAAAAGGAAATGATACCAGTCTTCCAATCCACAATTAGTTCAAATGTAAAGGATGTAAAGTATGTATAATGTAAAATATGTATATGTATATGTATAATCTCTTATGGTTCAGCAACCATAAGAAAGCTGAAGTGGCTACGCTAGCATCAGACAAAATAGACTTAAAAAGAAAAAATGTTACCAGAGAAAAGAGGGGCATTTTATAATGCTAAAAGAGTCAGTCTATCAGGAAGTCAGAATAATTATAAACATATATGCACCTAACGGCAGATTCCCAAAATATGTGAAGCAAAAACTGACAAAACTAAAGGAATAAATAAATAATTGAACAATAATTTTTAGATCCTTCAGTATATCACTTTCAATGATGTATAGAACAAACACGCAGAAGATCAACAACATAACTCAAGAAAAACTAATAAACATTTATACAACATCCTATTTTATCCAGCAGAATACAAATATGTTCTTTGCAAGAGCATATTGATGGGTCATATACCAAGCCATAAAACAAGCTTCAGTAAATTTAAAAGTATTGGAATCATGCATGTAAAGTATGTTTTCCGACCATAATGTAATAAAATTAAAAATCAATAATAGATGTGTGGAATGTATTGGAAGCAGTGCTTACTGGAAAATTTATAGCTATAAATGCTTATATAAAAAAGGAAATCAAATTAATTACTTAATCTTCCACTTTAAGAGATTGGATAAAAAAGAAAACAAAATATAAGGTAATCAGAAGAAAGATAATAATAGAGATTAGGGTGGAAATTAATGAAACAGAGAATAGAAAAACTATAGAAAAAATCAACAGAACCAAAAGAGAAGAACAAATCACAAAAAGCAGGAGGAGAAGAGATGATTTTACTACTGATCTTACAGAAATAAAAAAGGATTTCTAGGGAATACAATGAACAACTGTATGCCCCCAATAATAAATTACTAGAAAACCACCAGCTTTGAGACCTGACTAAAAAAGAAATCACACAACTGACAAAATAAAGAATAAACTAAATTTCATCAAAATAAAAAAATTTGTTTTTCAAAGGACTCCATAAAGACAGTGAAAAAGCAATCCACAGAATGACAGGACGTATTTTCAAATTATATAACTTCTAATGGTTCTGTACACAGAGTATATAAAGTGCCTATAGAACTCAATAATAAACAGACAACCCAGTTAAAGTGATTAAAGGATCTTAATAGACTTTTCTTCAGGGAAGATACACGCATTGTCAATAAGCACATGAAAAGATACTAAACATCAATTAGTTATCAAAGAAATGTAAATCAAAACCACAATGAGATACAACTTTGTATTCATCCGGACGACCAGCACTAAGATAATACCAAGTGCTGGTGAGGCTGCGAAGAAACGGGAACCGTCACACATGCATTACTGGGAGGATGTAAAATGGTTTACATTTCTGGCAGTTCCTCAAAAGGTTAAACACAGAGTTCCCCTAAGACCCAGCAATTCCTTTCCTAGGTATATGCTCAAGAGAAGTGAAAACATGTATTCATACAAAAAGTAGTAAGTACCTAAATGTTCATAGCAACACTATTCACAATAGTGAAATAAGTGGAAGCAACTTAAATATTCATCAACTGCTGAATGAATAAATAAAATGTAACATATTAATTGAATGAAATATTAATTGGCTACGAAAAGGAGTGATTCATTGACAAATGCTACAATGTGGACAAACGTTGAAATTATTGTGTGAAGTGAAAGAAGCCAGTTACAAAGAGCACATATTTTATGATTCTCTTTGTATGAAATGTTCAGATTCGGCAAATTTATTGACCCTAAAAGTAAATTAGTGATTGCGTAGAGCTGGGGATAGGGAGCAGTTGGAGAGATTGCTGATGGTATGATGCTGTCGGGGAAAGATAAAGAAAATTTCCTTAAATTAGATGTGGCAGCGATTTCACAACTTATGTAAATATACTGAACACCATTGAGTTGTACACTTTAAATGGGTGAATGATATAGTGTGGAAAAAATATTTTTAACAAAGCTTTAAAAAAGTAAATAAAAGTAAGGAGTGGTTAGAGCGCGTTAGCTGAGCAGTTCTTAATGATAGCGTTTGTATAGGGAACAAAGAAGACGTAAGAATCAATTAAAGGTAAAAAATAATTCAATTCAATAATTCAGAGAAATTCAATGGCATGTTAACTCTTTTTTAAATTTTTTTAAAGAGTTTATTTATTTATTTTCAGAGAGAGGAGAAGGGAGGGAGAAAGAGCAATGTATGGTTGCCTCTCACATGGTCCTCATTGGTGACCTGGCCCGCAACCCAGGCATGTGCCCCAACTGGGAATCGAACCGGGACCCTCTGGTTCCCAGCCTGTGCTCAATCCACTGAGCTACACCAGCAGGGCTGTTAACTCTTTTTTTTTAAAGTATGTATGTATGTATGTGTGTATGTATGTATGTATTTAGAGACAGGGGAAGGGAAAGAGAAAGAGCGGGAGAGAAACATCGAAGAATGAAAGAAATATTGATCAGTTGCCTCTGGCACATGTCCCAGCTGAGGACCCAGCCTGCAACCCAGGCACGTGCTCTGACCAGGAATCAAACCAGTGTCCTTTTGCTTTGTGGGTCGAAACTCAACCAAGCCACCTGGTCAGGGCTGAAGTGTTAGCTCTTAACATGGTTATACTTCATCTAGCAAAGAATCAGTTATTCACTCATAATTCATTCATTTAATTCATCCATTCATTATTTATTCATTGAGTCAACCACCCTCATTAAGCATCTGTCATATACTAATGCCATGCTTAGGTTAGTAGATTTTATCTGGGGACAATTCTGTCTACTTGTCTTACATTTACTGACTCATAGAATTTTAAATCTGAAAGCATTTTGGGGAGCTTATTGCTCTTAGATGCTTCATTTTGTGGGTGGTTAAAGTGACACCCATGGATATCTCTAGACATGTTGTAACTGAGTAGCAGAACTGGTTTCTGTTTCAGTTTGAGGAGGAACATATTTTTATTTCACAGGTTGATGGCTTATTTATCTAGCTAGTACCTTAGGTAAATGCATTTACAGTGAGAGTGGCTGATGCAAGTGGGCAAGTGGGCTGGTTACTAACTCTGGGGCTAGCTCTGCTCATAAGAATTGCTTCTATGTCACCTAAATATGCAGATGAAAATGTTACTGCAAAATTTTTGTGGCAAAAGAGGATATTTGCCTTCCTTTTAGTCATTTTCTATGCAGTCAATAGTGAAGGAAGACCTTTCAAATTGCTATAAAGTGGATAAATGCATCTGGCTTTTCGAATAGTGCCTGTGATTTTGGTGCATGGGAATAAACAGGACTGGATTTTTTGCCAAACAGTAGATCAAAGCCACATGTGAGTACACTATAATGATCACTTGCATTTCTGTATTGAGTTTAATTGCTTAAAATAGACATGTGTCATTTATTTTGGCTCTTCATTCATTCTGGTTCAGCATCTAAACCTTTAGTAAAAAATCAAGGGAATATTTATTTAATTTCCCATCCTATATGTCTTGGTATGGAACAAGGATTTTCTTTTACTGTAGTTGCTGAAAATGCTAGATTTTTGCTTTTCTAAAAAAGTTCTTTGTGGTAGAATGCAGCCCTCAACATACAGTCAGGGAGACCTACATTTGAATTTGATTTGGAAGATTGTAATTCAAGGAGTAAAAAAATAATAATAATAACAATTAGAGCTTTCTATTTATGGTTGCAGAGGCAATCAGCTGAAGTTTTTTTCCTCACTGGACAGGTTCTAGATTTGGGGTATTTTATATTGCCACCTAGCTTCAAACACTTCCAATGATTTTATGAGTTACCTGGTATCTTCTTAATTAATTCCTTTTTCTTCTTACCTCAGCCAGAACTTTCCTCTGTTGCTTGCAACGGAAAGCCCCAATGGACACAACACTCAAAGCGCACTATCTAATTGGTCTCAGGACTGAGTGAGTAGCCACAGAAATGGGCTGCTTTTTTGGACTGCGAGTGGCAATGATATTAAATGGAGAACATTTATAATTTTTAAACATATTTAAAAACAAAAATTATTTTTAATAAATTGATTAAAAATAATTTATAATTAATTAAGATAAATTGTAGAGAAACATCATTTATATCGGTTTGTTTCCCAATGGAAAGATTAAAAGGCACATTACAGCAAAATGGAGAAATTTTTAAATGAATTAGAAAAATGAGGGGAAGTTAAAACTTAAGAAAACAAGATGAAAGTTTATATTGAGGTTTGTGCACAAGTTGCATTCTATGAAGTCTAAAAGATTTTTTCATTTTTTAATATATTTTATTATGCTGTTACACTTGTCCCATTTCCCCCCCTTATTCCCCTCCACCCCACATCCCTCTCATTCCCCGCCCTTTAGTTTCTTTCCATGGGTCATACATATAAGTTCTTTGGCTTATACATTTCCTATACTATTCTTAACCTCCCCCTGTCTGTTTTCTACCTACCATTTATGCTACTTATTCTCTGTGCTTTTCCCTCCTCTCTCCCCCTCCCACTCCCCTATTGATATCCCTCCATGCCTTATATAAATCCCTTTAACATTTCATATAATAAAGGCTAGGTGATGATGAACTCCTTGAACTTGACCTTTTCTGAGAAGCACTTTATCTGCCCTTCCATTCTAAATGAAAGTTTTGCTGGATAGAGTATTCTTGGATGTAGATCCTTGCCTTTCATGACTTGGTATACTTCTTTCCAGCCCCTTCTTGCTTGAAAGGTCTCTTTTGAGAAATCAGCTGACAGTCTTATGGGAACTCCTTTGTAGGTAACTGTCTCTTTTTCTCTTGCTGCTTCAAAGATTCTCTCCTTATTTTTAATCTTGGGTAATGTCATTATGATGTGCCTTGGTGTGTTTGTCTTTGGGTCCAACTTCTCTGGGACTCTCTGAGCTTCCTGGACTTCCTGAAAGTCTCTTTCCTTTGCCAGATTGGGGAAGTTCTCCTTCATTATTTGTTCAAATAAGTTTTCAATCCCTTGGTCTTTCTCTTCTCCTTCTGGAACCCCTATGACTCAAATGTTGGGACATTTAAAGATGTCCTGGAGGTTCCTAAGCCTCTCCTCATTTTTTCTGAATTCTTTTTTCTTCATTCTGTTCTGGTTGAATTTTTTTTTTCTTCCTTCTGGTCTACTCCATTGATTTGAGTCCCAGTTTCTTTCTCATCCCTATTGGTTCCCTGCACATTTCCCTCCATTTCCTTTCACGTATCCTTCATTTGTTCAACTAATTGCAACCACCTTTCTTCCAATCCTGTGAGCATCCTGATTACCAGTGTTTTGAACTGTGCATCTGATAGGTTGGCTATCTCTTCATCACTTAGTTGTATTTTTTCTGGTGCTTTGATCTGTTCTTTTATTTGGGCCATTTTTTTTTCTCTAGGCATGCCTGTTACTTTAAGGGGTGGAACCTTAGGTGCTCACCAGAGTGGGGTAACCCACGTCGTTGTGTTGTGATGCTGCCTGTGGGGGTAGGGCCTGAGTGAACAATGGTGTTTGCTCTGCTCTCTGCACTTCCCCCACTACCTACAAGCAAGTTGGGCCCTTCTGTGCTGGCTCCAGGGTGGGTTAGCGGGCTTGTGTACATTCTAGGACTCTGTGGGTCTCTCCAATGAACTCTCCTGTGAGGCTGGGAGTTCCTCCTGCTGCTGCCTCAACCCCCGCAGGTGTTTTCAATCGGTGGTTTGAGGCTTTATTTCCCCATGCTGGTGGGTTGTGCAGTCTGCTCTGCTCCCCAGCTTTTTATCCTGGTTTATCTCCTGGCGAGTGAGGGACAGCTCGGTCCACTAGTCTTGGCCCCGCTGGGTCCAGGTGGGCCAGCCTCGGGTTTCACTGAGTGCACCACC
>PVJI01009065.1:0-67447 GCA_004026765.1 Micronycteris hirsuta
TTCTGACTTCTCTCTTATTGGATGGCTCCATCTGAATGTTCAACAGGTACCTCAACTCAACCTGTTCAAAACTGAGCATGGGCCCTCGCCAGATAGCTCAGCTGGTTAGAGCTTTGTCCCGATACATCGAGGTTGCAGGTTCGATCCCAGCAAGGGCATATACAAGAATCAACCAATAAATACATAAATAAGTGGAACAACAAATTGATGTCTCTTGGTGTCTCTCTCTCTCTTTTCTTCTCTCTCCCAAGTCAAATTTTAGAAAAACTGAGTACAGACAGCATCCTTTTCCCAAAGCCTCCTCTTCCTGGGTCCCAGTTGCGCCACCGTACCCCGCCGCCCCCCCCGCCCCCCCAGCCAGTAACCTGGCACTCACTTTACTTTTCCTGTCTCCAGTCCTCTGCCTCTAATCAGTAATGAAGACCTGTTATTTCAGTTCCTCAATATTTGGGGGGGGGATCTATTCTCTCTACTCCATCCTTTCTGGATGACTCTTTGGAGTTTTTAATTTATCTTCGCCCACTTTGGGGTTTTTTACTACTGCAGTAATTGCTAGTCAGCCTCCTTTTCCTTTTCTTCCCTCACTCCAGCCCATCCTTTGTCCTGTAGTCAAGGATCCACATTTATCTTCAGGCTAAGGTGCAGTTTAGTTAAGTTAGGCCTTTCATACACTCGCCTTTGCTAAGCTTGTTAGCCTTGCATTTTGCTATTCCCCAACCTTGCCCGGACTGACTGTCCCTGTCCCCTTCCCTCGGTGCACTCCAGTCTGCCTTGTGAGACTCGGCTCATTGTCCCTTTCCCACCTTCTTCAGGCTTCTTGCTTCTCAAGATCCTGTATACATTCTTTGTAATCGATCTTACCATTCTGTGATATATTGTCCCATTTGATTGGATGCTGTTTGAGGGTACAGATCCTATCTATATCTGTAGTGTGCAGCATCATTTACATGACAGACATGGTATGTGCTCACTAAAATATTTGTTGAATGAAGACATTGCAGTTCTTAGAAATTCTTTAGAAAACACCACTGGTAATAGTAATCACATCAGCACCTATTTACTGTCATTTGCTCATCTCCTGCGTGACCAGTACTGTTCTAAATGCTTTATATGTTGATCTCATGTAACAGCTGCACAATTCTTTGCAGTTAGTACTGTTATTATGCTATTTTACAGATGAAGAAACTGAGGCATAGAACTTAACTAACTTGCTAGATAGAGTTTACCCAGGTAATAAGTGGTGGAGTCAAGATTTGAACCCAAGCTCCCTCTTAGCCATCACATAATTCTGTGCGTGAGACTTAGGTATTCATCTGTGGGAAGGCAGGACTTTGCCCAGTAGTTACTCCTCGAATCACTTTTACTTTCTAAGTTTGTGATTCTGCAGTGTGGAGGAAAACAAGAGGACTTTTGTAGCCTGGCGAATATCATCAATATCAAGTGAGCCTCGTGTAACAGGTTCCCTGCTTCCTTCCTTCTGCTGTGGACCCTCCCCTCTCGGCTGTGCGCCCCAGAATAAGGATGCTGCCGCCCTTCTTCACTCCTCTAGAAAGCACGCATTCTGGAGGGCCTCCAGAAAATTGTGTTCAGCACTGTGTGAAGGAGAGATGGAGAGCGGCAAGCAGCCCTCACCCCAGCGTATCAAAAGAGATTTGTTTTCCCCCTTAATCTGCAGTCAGGGCTTCCTGGAAGGGAGGGCCAGAAGTGAGAAGAATACGTAGATGGTGAATGGAGCTGGGGAAGGATTCGGCCTTGTCAGATCACTGACAAGAGTGTGCCCCACACGTTGAGTGTGTGTGACAAAGCGCTTTTAGAGCGCTCAGGCTGCAAGAAAGTAAGATTGAGCTGATGAGCGGTCACAATATGAAAAAAATTGTAAATATTTAAGCCTAAGGAGTTGCATTAAAAAATTAAAACGGGAAAGAGAATGTTGCATGAGAAGGTGAGGTGATAAAAGGAATTGTAAGAAATTGTTGATCCGCGATGATATTCAGTGTTTATTTCTGCCTTTACAAATAAGCCCCTCCTTGGCCTAACTTGGTTTTTTTGTTGGGAATTTAAACCTACCTAAAGTCTGTTTTGTTTTAACTAAGTAATTTGTAGATATAAACACTGACTTTAAAATATCTACATTTCCTGAAATTTTCTACTTTGAGAAATTATCTTCAATATGTCTCCATTTGAGTATGTGATCTGGACTTGAACTTTATATGGGAACAGTTTATTTTATTTCGTACTTCTGCTTTTTAAATTACGTAGAAATAGAGTAGATCATTTTAGCCAAACACTCAAGTTGTGCAGTATTGGTGTTATAGTAGGAATGGTTCTCCCTTAACAATACAGAGAAATGGGCCCTGATGTCTCTCGCTAATCACAGAGCAGTAACAGGGCTCAGTTACAGGAGCAGGAACAGCATCTGGGAGGTATAAAGATTTGGCCAGCTGTGTGTGCTCCCCAGGTCCCCAGAGAAGGGATTTGGAGGTGTCTTGACATTGTCTTGCCCCTGGGTAGCAGTCACATGTTTTGCTGCTCTTGGGAACCTGACTGGTACGGTGATGGGGCCATCAGACCTCTTTATTCCCTCGCTGGCATCGTTTAGATCCTCGAGCTTGTGAAGCATGAACGAGGCCTTCTGCCCATTTGTGAATAGCTGACTTGGCCAGTGACATTATTGAGAGCAGACATTTGGAAGGATAAAAGAGAAAGGAAGAAAAGGAAATGTAGGGATTACCCCATTATGATGACAGTAACACCGTGCACTATATATAACAGATGTAGTGCTAAAGTGCTGATGTTAGGAGAAGATAAGGATCTTTCAGAGTCAGAAGCATGGGGAATAGATATTTGGGAAAGGATGGATTTGAAAATCTTTCAGATACTATGTGGATGCATGGGGAAGACCAAACTGTAGGGCGGAACCTTCTCTTTTCAGCAAATTGAATGTGTACACTGAATAAAACTCATGATGGGGAAAATGAAGAAATGCAAACAATAATCCTTATTCAGCAAACATTTTTAGTATCTGCTATGGGCCAGGCATTGTTGCAGGATATGGCAGTGAATAAAATAGACAAAAATCTCTGCCCTTGTAGAGCAAACAATTTAGTATAGGGAAGTAGAAAATAAATATAATGGAGAACCTTTTGGTTCCAAGTAATAGAAACAGAATCGGGTAGCTTAAGCAAAAGGAGGGGATCCTTCTGCTTGGCTCTGCTGGGAACAAATGCTTACTCCTGATGGATCAGTTACGGCCACAGGGGCCCAGCCCCCAGAGCTCACCCCTGAAGAGAGGAGGCATTTCCTGAGGATCTGGGGTGCAATGTGAGCTACTGAGTGTCTCAAAAGTATGTTTATTGTAAGCTGTCTGTCTTTCGAATTCCATCGTTTGTTTGTTTGTTTGTTTTCGTTACCAAGAATGAGTTTTGCAGTGCAAATAAGCTTATAGGATTTGAAATGTACCATCTTAAAAACTCCAACTACAAGCTACCTATGCAAACCATAAGTAAACAGAAGGAAAAATGAGAGCATAGGAAGAAGTAGAGAAGATTGACTGATTGATTGAAATTGTTGAGTAACAATTTCAGAGACTCTAGCCAGAACCTTGGTTATCCAGAAGGTTTTTGAAAAGTGGAAACTTTATGTCCTTAAGCAAATGTTCTAGCAGTTTGGGGTAGCAGGCTTTCTAAAATGGATTTCTTACTTTCCTGCTTCTTAAACAGAATATAGTATATTTAATTGTAGTACAGTGGTTACCTTAGGCTATTTTCAAGCTTTGTAGGCTTGTTTGTTCCTTTTCTACATGGTCTCGGATTCTTTGCTTTTTAATTCCTGTGATGCTTTCTTGGATTTTGAAAAGTCTTTCTACAGTGTCATCTGTAACCAGTCTCTTTCTGCTGCTCTGACTGTGTCTGCTTATAGGAGCTCCTCTTCCTCTCCTAATTTCTATTTGCTGCTAATTAAGCCACCTCCCCTTGGGTGCCACAGGTATGGGGCAGACAGTAGACTTCAGGGTGAGTCTTGAGTCAGTTAAGTTGCTAGGTAATACAAACAAACCACTTAACTTCTCAGAGTCTTCTTCGTAATCTATAACCTTGGAATAAAGGTCCTTTTCTACAGGGTCCTAGCCAAACGAGCAAATGAAGTATTTGTGAAAATATTTTGCAAATATAAACCACTACTACTGCCCACACCAACATGATGGTCTCTGTTCTCTGGTTTTGCCTCTCTTACCACATCCCATTTTCCCTGGAGAACTAGAGCGTTTCCTGTAAATCACTAGATATGTTCTCTGGGGTTGGCTGGTCCTCCTTGACCAGTCCTGAATCCTAACTCTGTGGGTGGGTGGGTGTGCTCCTGCAGAACAAAGATATAAGCTTCATTCTTGGATGTTAATTATACACCCACTACCACATCCCTTCTTATGAGACATGGATTCTCTTGGCATTTGAGCCCAAGAGGGAGACAGTCTCCCTATTCTACTTACTGAGGGACGTGGAGAAGAGAGTCATTCCCCTTCTGGGCGTAGCTGGACGCTCTGCAGTCTGTGTGGGCCTCTAGTCCACAGGGGCTGACCTTTGGAGGGGGGTTTGGGGGGAAATGTCGTGGCTGCTGCTATAGGCAGTTGCACTTTGTTAGAAAATATAAAATGATGGCCTGTTCATTCTTAGTTTGTGGTTTTTGCCATGGCAGAGACATAGTCCTCTGGGCTCATTTGGTTTTGTACTGAAACAAAGTAATTTATAATGTTTTGAGGCCCTGGTTTCTCTATCTGTAAAATGGACTTGAGAGCAAATCAAATAATGGCCATAAAACTGAATACCCTTGTTTGGTCATGGCCTTTGTATTTAAGAGTTACTGGTTCTACTTTTTTTTTTTTTTAAGATTTTATTGATTTATTTTTAGAGAGAAGGGAAAGGAGAGAGGAAGAAGGGGAGAGAAACATTGATGTGTGGTTGCCTCCCGCACGCCCCCTACTGGAGACCTGGCCCACAACCCAAGGCATATGCCCTGACTGCCGAATCAAATCGGCAGCCCTTTGGTTCACAGGCTGGTGCTCAGTCCACTGAGCCACACCAGCCAGGGCAAGAGCCAGTGGTTCTTTAGAAATGGTTGCTGTCTCTTGATAACTTTATTTTTGTGGATTCAACTTTTTACAGATGCTTATTGATCTATCAAAAGCCTCAAAGTGAAAGTGTGATGCTCCACCACGAGGGGGCATTGCTGCCTTAGTCACATGATCTAAACCTACAAATTGCAAATTTGAAGCTCCCTTCAATCTTCCACTTAAAATTTCTGTTATTTCTTTATATATGTTACATATATATAAGAATACAAACACAATAAATAAATGTAGTTAACTAATATTAAATGATTTTTTAAGTATGTAAATTAACTTTAAAAAATAAATACTTCACATACAGTTATCATCATTGTCTTGGTGTTTATCAAGTTAACCCAAATCCTGGAGTAAAAAATCCATCCCGGAGGTTTGTGGTTTGCAGTCGTCCTCCAGGCCGTGTCAGCCCCACGCCTGTGCCAGCCCCACGCCTGTGCCAGCCAGGCTTCTTCTGCCCGCTTTATTTGTGGGGGTGCTGTGGGGCTGGCCTGGGATGTTTTAATTAACAATAGAGATATTCTTGGGAAAGTTTTCCATTTTCCTCCTTCCGTTTTCTGCAGAAGGTGAAGAGCTAAATAAACATTTGGATAGTGTCATGATACCACTGAGAACATAAAAGCGACTTTCTCTCTTTTCCCTCTGTCATAAGGAAGTCCTTTTCCTGTCACCTGAGTGTGAAGCTAGAGCAGCCCCCTTCTGTGTGTTTTCACATCAGAGCATGTGGATTTTCTTTTTCGTAAATGACAGAAGCGTACATAAGAACTGAGAATCTGGCATTTGTCCATGTTTCAAATGATTTTTTTTTTTTTAGGTTAAATTCCTAGAAGCGGAATTACTGAGTCCAAGAATACAGATATTAGGACATTTTCTAATTATTGACAAATTGATTTCCAAGAAGGTTGTCATAATATATACCAGCTCCAAAAGTATATGAAAGTCTTTTTATTTTTTACAGTAACTCTCTCCAGAATTGGATTCCACATTTTGGCAGCCATATTTTTTTTCATATTTTAGAAGTATATTTTTTCTAGGTAGAGGATATGTTAATCATTATTTATCAAAATGTGTTACCATCCCAGTGAGATATGATATTAGAAAATGGCTCAGTGGCCCAATAAATTTTTTAAATGCTGTATTCTTGTGCCTTTCTTGGAGATATATGAAGTGCACACACACATTAAGGCTCTGAGAAGTCCTGCAGTAAAGAAATGTTTAATTCAGTGTTTCCTAATTTTATTTATTTAATTACATAATCCTTTTTTTAAAGAGTGACATCTGGTGATATCTTAGGGAAATCGGATTGTATTTTGGAAGATGGTGAAGGTGGTGGGAAGTTGTCCCAGGAATTTTTAGGGACCACTATAGTATTATAAGGATTTCATCTGAACTTCTAAGTTCTGTTGGTTTGTGATCTTGGTTCTGGAAAGTAGAACCCACAGTTGCTTAATTAAGCAGAGGAGACTGCCTCGGGGTGTGGATATAGAGCCCAGAATTGTTAGGCAGGCTGAAGAAACAGGCTCCAGGATGGGCTTCCAGGAATTCCATGGAACTGGTTGGCCCAGTGAGCCACTGCCTTTGCCATCAGCAGGTAGCTTCTGCCAAGATGGGAAACCACTGAGTCCACTCATGTGTCTCTCGCCTAGCAGGAAGTGGGGCTGAGAAGTACAGTGTTTTGGTTCCTATTTTAGGAAAGAGGAATTTTACACTATGGTGAACTCTCAAATATGGAGAGAATGTTTAGAAGACTTGGGTAGCCACGATTGGCAGACCTCCAGAAGGACAGGGTTGTGTGTTGTGGACACCTCTGGATGTAGGTCAGAAAATTGGAGTCTAACCCTGGCCTAGCCATTTTATAAGCGGTGTGACCTTGGGCAAATCTGTTTTCCAACTTCGGTGTCCTCATCTGTAAAGAGGGGATAGTAAATAATTCCTGCTTATCCAGTCCTAGGATTGGAGTAAAGATAGAAGTAGTGAGTGTGAATGTAGCTGGAAAAACTGTAAAGTATGAAACAAGTGAACGATGTTTTTCACACTCCATTTCTGTCTCTCAACCAGAGGTGTGCAAAGTTTTTATGTAAAGGGCCAGACAGTAACATTTTTATTTTATCTTTGTAGGCCATATAGTCTCCTTTATACCTGCTTAACACTCTGCAAAAGCATCCGTGGGCAATATATAAATAAATGGGCATGGCTGTGTTTCGGTAAAATGTTACTTACGGACATTGAAATTAGAATTTCATGTATTTTTATGTGTCATGGAATAGTATTCTTCTGATTTTTTTAACCATTTAGGAAGTGGATCCTGGCCAGGTAGCTCAGTTGTGTAGCGTCATCCTGATGCACTAAGGTTGTGGGCTCGATCCCTGGTCAGGACATATACAAGAATCAACCGATCGATGTATAAATGGATGGAACAACAAAAACTGGCGTTTCTCTATCTCTTTCTTGCTCTCAAATCAATAAATTAAAAAAAAATTAAATAAAAAATAAGTAGAAAACATTCTTAGCTTGTAGACTGTATAAAAAAAGGTGGTAGGCTGGATTTGGCCTGTGGGCTATAGTTTGCTAACTGCTGTTTTAGAACATTACACTTAAAATATTTTAAAAATGTAGAGCTGTTTTGCCTTAATGTAGACGCAAATGCATTTTTTTCTAACTACGTTGTATAAATGGAGAGCACTGTCTTTACCATTCTTCAGATTATACTCAGTAGTAGCGTCCTTGTTGATGGTGGAATAGAATTAGTTCAGTGGCCATGACTGGATACATTCAGGTGAGAACACTCTGTGAAGGACAACTGTGCCACCCAGCCAGTAGGTTCTTAGAACCTCTTTCCTGACTTCTGTGCCTTTTTGGGGACCCACAATCCATGCTCCTCAACCCCACCCTCTTCCCTCCTTTGGAATGTTCCAATTTTAGGTTTATTGCTGCCTTGTGGACACGTTTTTCTCAAAAACCTCGTTGCCACTATAGACTCACCCGTGTCAGAAAACCAGAACCAACGTGTTTCCCTTGTCCTTGAGTCCCATAGAATGTCCTTCAGTCGACAAGCCTAAGGCCAGTTTTAAATCAATCAAATGAGGTAAAAAATGTAGATGGCACAGCAGTTAGAGTGGTGTGCTTCTGAACACTGACATGTAGAAACAGAGCAGGGAGGTGGGGGTGGCAGTGAACGTGGGGGATGAGAAAATGTGGGAACAAGACGGGAAAGGCGTGATCAGAGACTGAGGAGGGCGAGACGGGGCGTTTGCCCCCTGGGTGCACCTGCTGCTTGGCGCACCAGGCGGGGCTGCAGACCGCCTTGGGAGGACAGCGCATCTCCTGCATGCGTTCACACGAGCTTCGCTTCCCTAACTGCTGCCGTGTAGACTAACTCTGCCGTTTACCGATTCAGAGATGCTATATTTAATTTTGCTTTGCCTGTATCCCTTTTATTTGGGCTTTACTAAATATAGCTGGACAGGAGGGAAGGAGAGAAGGAGAAAACAGTGTGTAGAGCAGAAGTTAAAACATGCCAGAGCTTTGGCAGCTTTGGGACAGAAAAATAAAACTTTAAACCTGCTTTCTATTTTGAGGCCATCACAAGATGTTTTGTGCTCACGTTCATTCCTAAATCATAAACAGGAGTAGGAGGGACTGGGACTTCAGTAAGTTATCTCTTGAAAAATATTAATTTGAAATTGAGTTAAAATTAGCAAAGGGAAGAAGGGGAAGGGAGGACTCAGCCTATTTGGAAGCAAAGTAATAAACACCTCGTGGGGGTAGAATAGGCATGCAAATTTCCTTCCAGTTTTTGGCCTCTGCTCCTGCACAGAGCCCCATTGTCTGCAAGGAGGGGGCACGGCCGAGTGCTGTGAGAGCCGACTTGGCAAGTAAAGCCCTGACATAGGTCAGCCTCTTCCTGAGGCCGTGATCTCAGAGTCAACATGGTTTCTGAGTAATAGGCAGTAGCTGTCATAGCCTGGACTGTTTTATCATAATCTAGTTATCACATACGAGATGTGGTAATTGCCTATTTTTAGGTATTTCCCTACTGGGAATTGTGCATGGTGAGGATGGTCTCTAGGAAAGCTTTCTCCAGTCCTGGGAAACAGTCCCCCTTCCTGAGATAAGATCTCTCTTCCAGGAAATCTGCTGGTGCTTTGCTGATCAGTGTCCCCACCTCCATCAGGTTCTTCTGGCTTGGCTGAATACTGCTAGGAATGCTGACCCCTCCGCCTTGGCCTTCCGCGTTAGATGCTGCTTGCCCCTTAGGCTGTGTCCGTGGGTCTGCCCTAAATAGCCAGACTGTCTCCTGCCTCTGCCTCGTGCAGGTGCAGAAACAGCAGGAGAAGCTGTCAATGTGTGTGAGGAAGCCTCAGCTGGTCGCTTCCATTCCCAGACACTCCACCTTGTGTTAACATTTAGGCCGTCTTGCAAACCAGCCTTCCTAAAGCACAGCCCTGGTGATGTTGCACTCCTGCTCAAAAATCTTCCATAACTGTACACACAGGAAATGTGCCAAAATATTCACCGTAGTTTTCTCCTTCAGATGAGCTGCTTCCTGGTAATAACACTTATTTACTTCATGGTTTTTAGTCTTTTCCAATTATTTTACAATAAATGTATAATAGGGTTTTTTGAGAAAAAATGTTATTTTTATAATGATTTAAAAAAGTAACACTTGAAAACTGTCAGTGGCTCCCAGTGGCTGATTCTAAATCCCCACCCCCCACCCCAACATTCAAGGCCTTTGCCGTATTGCTCCAGTCTCTCCCATCTTACCTCCTTTCTCTGCCTTGCATGGCAAGTTAAAGCAAAATGGAGCTACTCACATTCCCAGATACATTTGCTGCTTTGTCTTTGCTTATGCCCCTTCTCTGCCTATCCCTTTTCCATTCTTCAAACTGATTTTACCTGCTTTAGAGAGTGTTTTTCATCATGTGCTCCTTGGAAAAGGCTTGGGAAAACAGAAAAACCTAATGGAATCTTTAATCCCATTTCTTAAAGATTAACCTCTGTTAATAGTTTGATATATGTCTTTCAGAAAAACTGTTTTTTAGCTCTACAGCTGAGAGTGGGCAGCACACCGTGAATGTCTGTTATAATTTTATATTCTAACTTGTGTTTTTCTTTGTACCTGTCTTATCTCCATTTTGGCATTGAAGTTCTTGACTGCACGTGTAGCTACGAGAGTGACTTTCCATCTTCACAGGCTTTGAACATAGTGACTCTCACATGATAAGCAGTCCATAGCCTTAGGCACAGCCATAGTAACAAACACAAACATGATGGCTACATTATGAATACAATGCCACCTATAACCAAAAATCATCTTTTCCTAAGTCATAGGAGAAATGCAAAATATTGGAGATGTATGGGCGGTGGTTAAATGACTAGGGTTTTACTAAGGTAGAACCATTTTGGTACATTATATGGAAGAGACTCAGCCTTGAAGGAAGGAAAAGCTTATTTGAGGCATCTGTGTAGACCACTGACTCTTGACCTTGGCCCACGATAAAGTCACTGGGGAGCTTTTTAAACGTATCTGTCAGTGCCTGGGCACAATCTCAGACCAGTTCAATTACAATCTTGAGTGGTAGCAGAGAGGGCTTAGCTGGCTGTAAAAGCTGTTCAGGTGATTGTGTGTGCACCCAGGACTGAGAACCATATAGGAAGAGAAGTCTTTTTTTTTTTTTTTTATAATTTTTTTTTTAATAAAGATTTTATTTATTTATTTTCAGAGAGAGGAGAAGGAAGGGAGAAAGAGCAATGTATGGTTGCCTCTCACATGGCCCTCACTGGGGACCTGGCCCGCAACCCAGGCATATGCCCCAACTGGGAATCGAACCGGGACCTTTTGGTTCCCAGCCCGCGCTCAATCCACTGAGCTACACCAGCCAGGCAGAGAAGTCTTTCTTTAAAAAAAAAAAAAGTAAATGTCTTGGCGATGACATTGTTGGAGAAACCAGGAGGTTGTCATTTCGAAGATGGGAGAGTTCTGGTGGTGGTGAGAAGAGCTGGCACAGATCAATCTGTGTTCTGTGTTCTCTAAAGGACTTGGACAAAATCCATCTCATCGCTTTTATTATGAAAATAGCTTCTGTGCCTCTCAAATTGCCCCGATTTTGTCCCCCTCCCAGAGGCTGCTGTCTCCTAGAGCACTAACTGAAATAGAATACAGCCTATACAAGTTATGTTATCATGTTCACCTCTCTTATTCTGTCGAAGCTTTTTCCAGGGACTTGACCCCTATTCAAACACTATGAAAAACATGCTTACTCTCAGATGTGGTATTTCCCCATTTGTGTCTCTTTTTCATATGTTAAAACCTGATATCTGTTCCACCCCCCCAAACAAAACAGAGAAGTGAATTTTTCTTCCTGCAGGCTTTTGTGAAACCACAGAGCAGGGTGGGATAGGTGCCGCAGTTCATCTTATGGAAAAGGAAACGCCAGTCCCTTGCGGTAGCTGTCAAGTAGCCATGAACCCTAGAGCACACTTCCCGCTGTTTGCCCCCTTAGATGTAATACAGGAAATGTTATTTTGCTAAGTTGTGCCTTCAAGTTCTGAAACATGCTTGTGTGTTATCATACAGTAGTGTTTAAATCCAAACTAAAATGATTTTGTTGCAGTGGAAATATTTCAATTAATGTTTATGGTTAAAACATATAAACAAAACTTGGGTCGCAATTAGTTGATTAATCATTGCATTCCTGGGTGCAGGAAGAGTTTTGTTGAACTCTGTCAAGGGAAGGATTAATGCCTTCTGCCTGTGAGGTCCTCCCAGACAACTTTTCCTTGGGAAAGCCTGGATCTTAATGTTACTTGGTACAGGATATTTTTCTTTTGGCAAGAGCAAAACAACCAACTCCACCAAGTAAAATGTGCTAAATAGCCAGCACTTGGAATAAGGAGAGTATGTCACACTTCTAGCAGTAAAACTGCAGTTCTCGTTCTCTGAAGTACCACACACACACCTCTTCCCAGTAAATGCAATAATAAGTTACCAAGGCACCGGCCCAGGATCTCAGAGCACCTGCCAGGTCTCTCTTCCTTTTCCTCTTCGTTTCCTCTGACACCCAACTCTGTTATGTTTGGTTCTCACAACCACAGGCCAACCGATGTTTTCTTCACAGATTCTGCCCCCACACATACATCTTTTTGTGTGCGTACATAGCCTTACTCAAGTCACCTTTTCTGCATTTGCGTCCCTTAGTAGGATTCCTAGGACTGTATTTTTGGGAATACCAGCCTAAGTTTCCATCATCAAAAAGAAAATACTGTATTTTTCCATGTATAATGCACACTGTTGCCCAAATTTTTGATGGAAAAATAAGGGTACGCATTATACATGGGCAGCACTAAACCATGGGTGTGCATTATACATGGCAAAATACGGTATCCTGGCCAAATGGGACAGATTTTCCTGGGGTTTTAAGACAGGATAGTACTGAAATGTCTGAAGAGAAATATTATGCATTCATGTCTTTCCTTGTTCCAAAAAAGTATTTGAGGTAAAGTGTAAAAATTCTTGAAATATATGGGGGAAATATGAACAAACCAAAAGGAAAATTAAGGTAGAATGTCAAAGTGAGGACAGACGGAAAGTTCGGTCAGAGCAATGTATAGTATGCTACACATTCTAAAGGTCGCGTCACAAATTCAAATGTGAGCTTTCCAACAGCTAAAGGAAAAGGAACCGCTGATCCTTCTGCTTCCAAATTAGGGGAGAAAGGGAAGCCCCCTGCTAGGGAATCTTGTTCTGAGTGTTGGGTACCCCTAATACCCTCCCAGAACAGTTTCTGTCTTGGTTGGGTGGGGGGCTGGGAGCAGCCCCCCAAACAATTTTGGAACAGCGTGAAAGTGGAGTAACAACGTCTAGAAAAGGCAAAACCCACAGAGAGAAAGCAGACGAGTAGTTTCCGGGGCGGGGAAGGGAAGAGGAGGAGTGACTGACCACGGGCACAGGTTTCTTTTGGGCTGGGGGAAGGGTCCTAAAGTTAGTGATACTGGTTCCATGGCCTTGTGAGCGTATTAAAAAGCATTGAATTGTACACTTTAAATGGGTGAATGTTACAGTATGTCTCATAACATTTTTATTGAGATGTATGGAATTACATCTCAATAAAAATGCTAAAAAAATTTAAATTGCAATGATAAAAGATGGTAAAATAACATGCTGGAAAAAAATCAGTTCGCAAGCCTAAGATTCACGTCTCCCACAAGATGAACCCCAAGAAGCGTCGCAGCTGAGGTGCTGTTCTTGAGGGGATTCGGTCATACTGTGTGGCAGCTGGACTTTGTGATCTCTGAGTTTCTTTCTATGGTGAGCATTCAATATTTTTGACCAACTATAAAAAGGCGACAAAGTTATGAGGCAGTTGGGACAGGTATGAACACTGACAGCATATTAATAAGACAAAGGAATTTTCATTGTTAATGTATGATAGTGACATTGTGATTTTTTAAAGTCTGTATGTTTTCGAGATACCTACTTGAAATACTTCTAAATAAAATGCTATGGTCTCTGGGTTTAGCTTGAAAATAATACAGTGGCTAGAGTATAAACAAAACAAGATTGTCCATATGTTGGTAACTGTTAAAGGTAGGTTCATTACACTCTCTCTACTTTTGTGCAAGTTTGAAAATTTCATGATGAGATGTTAAAACAGATTTTGTCTTTCTCTGTTAACTACAAAAAAATCATTCTAGCGCCATCACCAGGGTTCTTGCTCATGAGAAATGCTATTGCAGCACTTGTCTCGTTTGCCGATTTATGGGTGACTCTGACAGGTTGGAAGCCTGGGTACCTTCTCTAAGTCACAGGTATAAATGAGCGTGAAATTCTAGTCGGGTCATCTGCAGCCTTTTCAGCCTTCCCTGTGCTTCTCAGGTACTGTTGCAGGCGTCATGGAAGGAACAGTTGTCCCTCTTCAGAAAGGCAGAGGATGTTCTTATCTCCTTTCCCTCTTAAGAGTGATTTTGCCCTTTACATTTCTTTGTCTTCTAATTCTTGCTGCTCTTCAGTGGGGTTTGAGTACTAATGTACTTACATGTAATCTCTTCTTGAGAGGGGAACTCATTTTTTTTTTTTTGGCAACATACTAAGGAATAGCATTTATCCTTGACTTCCTATATGAACTTGAAACCCACACAACTGTAACGTGCACACACCCACCCACCTGAGACTGGAGAAGAAGGGGTGATTTTCACACTGGCACATGTTTGTGAATAAATGCTAGCTTCTCTTTCAGTACTTTTTTCAGGCACTGTTGGTTGTGAGGAGAGATCGAAACTGGGCGTTTGTATTTCCTTCTCTGATTCTGAAGACTGGAACTCTTATTCTTAGAAACATTTATCATATTGATATCCCAGGTGTTACATTACACTGGACGTACAGGTTCATCGTAGTGGAAACTCTTGTTCAGCAAACATTTGCGTGTCTACTATTTGCTAGGTGTGTCTTCTTTATAGTGGCCTGCACACGAGCTGAATTCTTACACTAGGTTTGGGTTCTCCTCATTACTTTCCTGAAAGAACCAGCTTTTGATTTTTGGAACAAGAATGGCTTTCTGGGTGTTTACAAACTATTTAGTTCAAGGCAAAATAGGCGAAAGTACTCTGAAGTGCAGTCAAGGGCTGCACCACCGCTGCCCTGTGTCTCCCAAAGCAGTTTGACTTATGCAAAGCGCCAGGTGATTATGACATGAGAGTAGTTGGAGATACCTGTTTTGTTTCATAAATGCTGTAAGGTAATGTTGCTGATGATGTCAGGAAAGCAATTGAGTCTCCACATAACTTAGACTTCAATGACAAGAGTTTCGGGGCATAAGATAGTTTTATATATGGGGGGTGGGGCCAAGTAGGTTTATGGTTGGGTTGTGAGTATGTGAAACTCAGAGTTTATTCTTGTATTCTTATTTGTTAATTATTGTGTTGTTTTCTTTGTGAAAGACTGTAAACATCCTTTCGCCCCACCTTGTATATTCATCTTAGTTCTCTAAGTCAGGGTCTCCCTTGATCCTGTCCTGTTGGCGATACAGCAGTGCTAATTAAACACAACCCCCAGCACTGTGAATGCTGCTGCCTGCCGTTCTCCTTCAGCCTACCACCTACTGCGGCTGCCTGTGCTGGGTGCTCTGTAGCATTATCTTATTTAAGCCTCAAAGCTACCCTGTGAGGTAGGATGCCTTGTCCTTGTCTTACCGAGAAGGAAACCCAAGCTGAGCAAGGTCAGATGCCTTTTCACACAGCTAGTCAGTGGTAAATCTCAGAATCAAACCCAGGTTTTCTTATTTCCAAAGCCCATGCATTTCCTAGGAAAGCCTGTTGCTGCTGCTTGGTGTTTGGAAAATATTTGCCGAATTAATGCGTCTTTTGGATGCTTGACAGATCTTTTGCATATCTTCTACATTTTTGTGAATAAAATGATTACGAATCTATAAAGAATATTAAAAGCATTATACGAATGGGAATTTTTTACCAAACTCATGTTTTGTTATGTAAACACAGAAGGCGCAGACCACCTGCGCCATCATCTCCTGTTGCCGTTCAGAAGTGCGCCTTCGCTGTTGCGTCAGGGCTTCACAAAAGTACTCTTAGTGCTTAAGGAAACTGCTCACTTTCTCTATGGGAAAGAAAATTATTGTTCTTGGTCAGGAGGCCAGTTAGCCCAGTTGTTTTTGGAGCATAGTGTTAATAGAGGTTAGCCCCTTCAGATACGAGCCAGTTAGCTTGGATGTACGAATAGCTGCTGTCACAGGCAGGACCAGGGTGTGTGTATGTGGATAGATTGGATCTATAAACACTAATTAAAAATTAATTAGCAAACATTTACGTAGCATTTGTCATGCGCCTGACACTGTGCTAGGAGTGCTCAAAGATTTTTTTTTTTAATGTGTGAGATACAGCTTCTCAAAGGTTCACACATAACTGATGAAGACATGACTCATGGGGAGAGAAACATATAAAAACAGGAGCCATGTCTGTGTTGTTCTTGTGGTTTTTTTAATCTCTTTATACTCAGCACCTGGATTATTCCTTCCACTTCATTAGAACTTGATAAGTATTTTTTAAGTGACTGAAAATGTAGAGAAAAGAAATTAGTAGTTTTTTTGGATGGCCTCATAGAAGTAGTTAGATTTGAAGTAGACACTTAAGCCTGAGTGAAATTCAAGGAAGAGGAGGAGAGTGGGAAACTGGGAAGGACATTGCAAATGCAGGAAGTAGGTTGGAAATGTGAGAGTGATTTATAAGTGCCCCAGCGATAGAGTAGACCTGTTTTGCTAGGCCAGAGATATGGCTGCAGCCATGGAGTGTCATGAGTGCTGGATGGAGACATTCAGGTTTCCATCTGTAGCTGCCTGAGTTTCTGACCAGCAGAGAGGTTTGATCAAAACAGGTGGCCGTGGGTTGAATGGGCTCATGGGTGGGGAGGCCATTTAAGAGACTACAGGTGTTTAGGTGTTTGGGTAGTAAGGACCTGAACTAGGGTATTGGCTGAGGAAGCTGAAATGAAAGAGGCAGGTAGATGGAAGAGGTACTGTGAAGAGAGAAGAAGCAGGACTTGGTGAGTTAGTGGCTGGATACGCAAGCCTAGCGAGGGTAAGGAAGAGGATAATCAAAGACGGCGCAGTGATCCTGAGCTGGGGAGAGAAGGATGGCGCTGTTTTGTTAAGTATCATATGGAAATCAAAAGAGGGAGATGGTTTTGAGAAGATAACAGTTTTACATTTGAGGTACTGGGACATCAAGGGGAAATGTCTGCTTAGCGGAGGGAGAGGATTGGCTGTGCCCTGCTGTTCTCTTTAGGTTGGTCAATTGCCTTATCTACATACAGCACAGTGGCAGACCCTTAGGACCTCCCCAGGAAGTGATAAATAATTTAATTTTTCATCAGGGTTATATGAGTTTATTGTTTCTAGATAATGTATATAGTCTTCTCTTGATCTTTTCTAGTAATGTTGATCTTCCCAAGATGGAAAGGAAGACACATGCTTTGAAGCAGTTAGTGAGACATGAGAAGCAGGAGGCACAGACTTGGAGGGGCTGGGTAGGGGGGCGCAGATGGTCCCTTTTCGGCACAGTGCACCCCTGCAGGCACTTGTCAGCCCTCCGGAGTGTCAGTGACTCAGAGCTGGCTGTGGGGGCCACAGCTCTTTGTGCTTCCTGAGGTGAGTGCTCGTGTTGGAGAGGCGATTCCGACACTCACAGCTGTCAGTTTTAGAAGACACTTTGAGAGGCACGGCGTAAACAGGAAGAGTTGGACTTGTCCTCAAACGGGGTCTTTGATTCTTCAACAGCATTAACTGATTAAAATGTACAGTGTAAGGTCTAGATTTGTCTTCTACCACTCTCTCAGCCCCCCTCCCCTCTCCCTGTAGTGAATACAGAATTGAAGTGTAATAAATAGTTTATATAAGTCTTAATTTGCTCTTCTTTTTAGTTAAGAAAAAGTTTTAAATGTTCTTATTATCCTTAGACCCTGGGGAATGTATATAAAACATATTCTGATTTAATTTCATGGACAAGATTAAATTTCTCATTAAAACAAAATTAGGGGAAAATGTTTCAGCTACATTGGAGTAAGGGAAGGAGTTTGTGGACCACCTGCTCTCCAATATTAGAATGTGCAGAAAATGAATAGAAGTATTTTTAATTAATTTAACTGGTTTCCTTGCTTAAGAAAGTCAGTCTACAAGTTTACTGGGTAGTATTATAATTTCTTTTTTTTTTTTTTGAATCCTCACCTGAGGACATGTTTATTGATTTGAGAGAGAGAGGAAAGAAGAGGGTAGGGGCGGGAGGGGAGAGAGAGAGAGAGACAGAGACACCAGTGTGAAAGAGAAACATTGATCAATTGCCCCAGCACACTCCCCAACCAGGGGTTGAACCTGCAACCTAGGTATGTGCCCTGACTGGGAATCGAGCCTGCAGCCTCTTGGTGTATGGGACAATCCTGCAATCAACTGACCCACCTGGCCAGGGCTGGATAGTAATTTCTTTAGCTTTATCAGCCCAGCAGTTCTCTCCCCTTGCACATGGCCTAGTGATGGAGAGCAGCAGTGGTCAGTATACCTTTTCATTTTCATTCTGCTGGATCCTAAACATACACAGCATGTATGAGAGAAAAAAAGCTCCAGGGGTTAATTATTGCCCAGCCATGCCATGGGCAATAACATTTGCAGCCATTAAAATTAATGTTGTAGAAGAATCTTCAAAGAGTTGTACAATATGCTAATGAAAAAAATTGCAGAACAATAATAAACAGTGTGATCCCATTTTTGTAAATCTGTACATAACTGTAATCGCATCAAATTATTAACAGTTGTTATCTTGTGATAAAATCACTTCTGGTCTTAATTATCTAATTTTTTTCTATATTTTATAACAAAAGTGTTATTAAAATGGAACAAAATTTTAAAGGGGGAAAATATGTACTGAATTACATAAATTTCAAAGGTAAAGCATGCATTTAGGTGGTGTGATATCAAAGATTTGCTTATCTTTGGTTGGCTGAATTAATGATGGCCCACACCTTTCTTCTCTTTATTCAAAAACATTGTTTTCTGAACAGTGATGAAAGAATTTAGAGGCCTGGAGGACTTTAGGTGAAAGGACACCAGGTGGAATTCATATACCAGCATCTGCAGAGGGTCTGGGTTGGAGCAGAGGTATAAGGATGGCAGGAGGACCAAGAGATCCAAGAGGACTGTAAGTGATATTTTCTGAGGAGGATGCTTTCTTTCCTCTCTTGGCATCTGGTTGAAAAGTCTGGGTAGGTTGGAGTTGGCAGTGGAGAAAGAGTTCCTGGATTATAAGTGATCTGGGTAGAAAATTCTAGAAACCCTCAGAGAGGACTAGACATGATACCACGGACATTTACTGAGTTTTCTGTGAGTTAGACTTTGGGCTAAGAGCTTTAGATCTGTTACTAATTCACTGAATTCTCACAACTACACTGACTTGTAGGTATTCCAGTGATTCCCATTTTACAGATAAGGGAACAGTGTCTTAGAGATTTGCTTGCCTAAGGACTCACGGTTTAGTAAGTGAAAGAGCCAAGACCCGAACCCAGGTGTGTCTTATTCCAAAACTGGAACCTTTGCGGGACAGTGTGCATGTTATTGCAGGTGGTATGGTTCCTAGGCTAGAGGAATTTTTTGGAACGTCTCAATGTCCAGAGAGGTTTATAATACATGGATTAAGGATCAACAGATAATAAACTCCCAGTGTCAAAGGCCAAGAGAAGTGTGGTCCCCTTACCATCAACCAGGAACTCTGTTAGACATGCAGACTCGGGCCTCGCCCCAGGGCCGTTGTATCGGAAAGTCCGGAAGTGGGTCCTGCAGCCTATGTGTTGAGTCCCCCAGGGAACACCAAGGTGGGCTGAAGTTTAAAACAACTGGCCTAGGATATCATCCCTACTTTCAGAGAGTTTATAGCGATATATTAAATCGGCAGAAGGACCAAAAGCCGAGATGCCATTGTTGCTTTTGGTGTCCTTTTCATTTTTGTTGAAGATGTGTGCTTGCCTGGTTTATCTCAGGAACAGGCTCGTTCCTATCTGAGCCAGGCTAGTTCATGTTCTTGGCTTGATACCAGGGACCTTTTTGCCACACTGCAACTTTGCTAATTGTAACAGTGCCTTTGCCTCTCAGTGAGAGATTGTATCCTGGCTAATTACAAGTCCAATTGGAAGTCCTTCCCACCCCCATCCCCCCCAAGCTGGTTAGTAAAACAACCTTAAGGTGTTTGTTTGTTTTTTTTCTTCATAGTTACTGAGAGGAAGAAGTGACAGTCATAAAAGATGAACCTGTGTTTAGAGTATTAACTAGTTTTCAGAGCTTTTCAGTATGCGCCTGGAGGGAGGGAGTGCCCCAGGGTTACCACAGAGATTCCAGGATGGACCATCCCAGGGTCTTGAGGAGCAGGGACCAGCCTCCATTTAGAAGAGCGATGAGCCCATTCACTAAGTGTCTGTACTTCTTGTATCGACCCTACTTGCCTGTTTGAGCTGTAGACTCCAGCATTTGTTATAATCATTAGTGTCTAATCAGTAATAGATTATGCATTTTAATATTGCTAAGTGAATTGGATTTTCAAGCAATGACCCCCAACTTCTTGGGGTTTCTTTCCCTCCTGGCATTTCTTTGTTTTAAGGCCAAGAGTCTAATAAATAAACTAGCAGGTAATTAACCATTTACAACACAACCTTGGCATGTACACGTTTCAGTTACATCACCATTCCCAATACAATCAAGCAGGAAACGGGAGACGTTCTTAAATTTACTTATACATATTTTAAAATAACTTTAATGGCTGTAGAGAGGTAAGAGGATCTTAAGGAATTTCGGAGATTATTGGTGACATTGGAGTTCTTTGTGTCAGGAATTTGAGGAACAGTTTTCACAAAGTGGGACTTACCAGGCTGGTTTTTCAGTTGTGTCGGGACAGCCAGACCTTGTGGCACAGGGTTGCCACGGGCAGGCTGCGTGGGAGGTTGGGGTGAGCGTGACGGTGTATTTCTTTTTTCAGAATTCAGCTTTTTATTAGGTGTTTTACAAAAGAGGTTCAGTCAAAAAAGACCGTACAGCCCATGTCATCAGCAGACTCCTTAGATTCTTTCTTTGCTTCTACTTTCTTGCTCTCAGCTGGGGGACAGCTGGTGTATTCTAGATCAGCTTCTAATGATTGTTATATACCATGCCTTACTACTTTGTACTGCTGGTCTAGAATTTGCTGGTTGGCAGTTTCTGGAAATGAAACAAAATTCTATACCTTGAAGGAGAGCTTCTGTATAACCTATTATTGGGAGGAAAGTGAACTGGGATTTGAAAAGGTTGCTGTGTGACTTCCTGAAATACGAACAGCAGCAGGCTTCATGACATTTTCTATTGGCCAGTTGCTGCTTCTGGTGTTAGGGCACAATGGTACCTGCTTACAGACACACCGAACACAGGCAGGCAGTAATCACACACCTGACGCTGTGTCTGCTGTGCCAGCCCGCTGTTCTTTCCTCTGCTTTGTTTTGTTGTTGTTTGTTTGTTTGTTTTGCTGCTGCCAAGGACAGGCTGAATAGGACCCCCTAAAAAAGTGACAGCCAGGAAACTTTCGTCATCACGTTTGGGACAGCCCAACCTATTAAAGAAACCAGTCATTGTCTGCATATTTTAAAAAAATTTTATTTTAGAGAGAGGGGGAAGGGAGAGAAATATCAGTATGAGAGAGGAACATCAATTGGTTGCCTTCCGTACTCGCCCTGACCAAGGACCCAACCCGCAGCCCAGGCGTGTGCCCCGACCAGGAATCAAACTGGTAACGTTTTGGTTTGTGAGACGATGCCCAACCAACTGCGCCACACCGGCTGGAGCTGTCCACCTATTGTTTTTAAACATCCTGTAAAAACAGAGCACCTGGAACAGCGAACCTCCGAGCCCAGAGCTGGTGATTGAACCAGAACTTGAGGAGAGTGAGAAGTGATGTCAGAACATTACTCATTCGCATGACTTTTAAATGTGTTAACATCTTAAAACCTAAGTTTCTCCAAAGTCAAAGAGTACCTATTTATACATTGTTAGAAGTTAGCTGGTAAAAATTCAGAAGCTATAAGTAAGTGGGTAATTAATTTTGGAAGAATGAGAACCCTAGAAAATTCAAACATAGTAATGTCATTGATTTACAACTAGGTAATCATCTTCCACTCTTAGTGAATGGGAAATTTTTCATTTTGCTCTTTTCTAAGTCTCTGGCTTGTTTCTTGGTTTTACCTGGTTTTTGCTTTTGTTTGTTTTTGGTTTTGCTTTTTTGTGCAATCACACTTCTGAAAGAAGGCAGGCCAGGCATGGAAAAGAGCCTGCACTCAAATGTAGCATGGTCAGTGTGACTTTCCAACTGAAAACATCAGAGAGATCCTTTTCTGGTTCTGCTTCCAAACATAAGAGTATTTTCTCTTCTTCTATAAATTATTTCAGGTAATACTTACGGGAGTCCCTAGCTTCAAGAAGCTATCATTTAAATAAAAGTTATAAATAGGTATCTTGCCAGCATAATATGATATGTGCTTCTTGCTGACTTTATGTCTCCTTCTGCTGTACCTCACAGAAGACCCACAAGGCTTATGAATCAAGAGTATGCCTCATATCCATGTTTGCGGGAGCTGGCTTTTTTTAATCCAGAAGGAAGGGCCATTCAGTGTGAGTTTGGATTCCAGAGCTAGAAAGGCTAGAAACCATACCCTAGCTGGTTTCTCCAGCGTTGCGCAGGAAAATAATGAACCATCATTAAGCAGATCGGTCTGCTGTTACTGGGAGGACGTGAGAAGTAGTTCTGCCTGGGGCAGAGCAGTGCCATTGGGAGCACCTGCCCTTGGCCACGCTGATGTTTGGGACCAGCAGGTTTTATGTCCACAGTTGCTATGAGCAGCCAGGTGCACTGTGGTCTCAGCATCTGGGACTCAGCTCTGGAAGGTGACTTCCTATTTCTTTGGATGCACCCCACCCCCTCCAGTCAGGATGTCCCCAAGCAAAATTCAGCACATAGGTTATATATTAAGTTAAATGAAAAATGGGCTTATTTTTTAGGA
The DNA here is from genome assembly GCA_004026765.1 of Micronycteris hirsuta. Classification (NCBI taxonomy): domain Eukaryota; kingdom Metazoa; phylum Chordata; class Mammalia; order Chiroptera; family Phyllostomidae; genus Micronycteris; species Micronycteris hirsuta. The sequence goes on from PVJI01009065.1 coordinate 22,683, forward strand.
CCAGGGATTAGATTAGGGGGGCAGGGGTTAGGTTTCTCAGTAAAGTGTCAACATTTTTGTGTTTTCCAGTAGGTTTTGGAATCACTATTTCTGGGGTCCTTAGATGGTAGGATTGATTTTCTTAAGCCTGGGGCAGTTCAGCTGTGGTTCTACCTGAAGGAAAGTCATCGTCTCAGACCTAGGCTCCTGGCTACTTCAGGTAGCAAGGAATATAAAGGAATGGATGTGCTTGTGCTGAAAAGAGAACTTTCAGGCCACCCACCAACCCACAGGGAGGCTGGGACATTTTCTCTTTGTACAGCCTCCCCACAGCTCATGATTTTTGTTTCCGCAGAGTGGCTTTTGCAGTATTAAATGATGCCAGTGATAGCTCAACCTGTTGGGGAACAGCTAAACTGTGTGCTGCGGCCAGAGCTATTTGTATGGCCAGCAACTCCAGGCTCTCATTTTTGTGGCCAGAGTTTTGTTTATGAGTGTCTTCTCCTCTATGGTTTCCGGCCTCAGTGACTAGGGGTGGGCGTTGTGCGGACTCGGGGGGGAGAGGACAGAAGATGTTTGGACTCATTTCCTGAATCATATTAGGCATTCTTGCGTTTCTCGGTTCCATCTTGGCTGGGCAGTGTTTCCCTCTGGTTTGTCAGACCAGCTTTCCCAGCCGTCTCGGGGGCGGGAAGGAAAACCACACCTTGCTCTGTCACCAGTTAACAGGCAGAGTTTTGTTCAGTAAATATTTACAGAACCTCCCTCCTAACCTCAAACCCTGCAACCTTTGTACCTCTGAAAAGTGTATTCTCCCTGCCTAGCCTCCCAAGTAGCTGGTCCGGTCCGCACACCTCAGAGGGACAGCCAGGGGGCTCTTCCGCTCACACCGGGCACCACAGAAACACATCCTTCCTGAACTTAGTGGATTGTGACTCTTTTTAGGGTTGAGAGGTAGATCATGGGAAAGGGTTAGGGGTGGATTGTCTTTCACTGTTTTCCCCTTTGATTTGTCAAGTGAAACCCTTGTGATCGGAGGAAGTGCAGAGCAGCCTATGGAGAGGAACAAGCCTTCCAGCCCAGTGAGCCGCAGCCTCTCCTGGTTCTGCTCGCAGCAAATCAGGGCGTCAGCCTCCGCGAGCTGCTCCTTTTCCATAGAAGAGATAAGCGCTCTCTGGTGATTTGGGGAAGAAATTAGAAACAACCTAAATATTCATCAATAGGCAGTTGGTTAAACAAACTAGGGTTTATCTTTATTAAGAAATACTATGTTGAATTTTTTTCAATTTTTCATGCCATATGAAAATATGGTATGTTGAAGAAAAAGACAAAATATTACAGAAGCATGGTTCCAATTCTGTAAGAACAAAGAAGGGAAAGTATCAAGTTGTTAATGATTTCCTTTGATGCAATTAGAGGAGATTTTAACTTTCTTTTGTCATTTCCTGTAGTGAACATTTATTTACCTTTTTTTTTAGTGCAGACTGTAGCATACACAAAAGTACACAAAACACATATGACATTTAATGAATGAATCTAAAGTGGATACCCGTGTAACCACTATCCAGGTCAAGAACATTAAAAGCAGCATTACTTTTCATCATTAAAATACTGACAATAAAACTTTTATTGAAACTATTTTGGCCGAGTCCCTCACATGGCTATGGTAGGCATAAAATAAGATTGTACATGGAAGTGCTTGTGCTTATTAAATCTTACAAATCCACCAAACATAGAGTTATGTCTTTCCTCTAAAGTGACAAACACAACAGGTGCCCGTGGACAGTGTCGCTGCTGAAGTCCGAGGCTGCTCAGCCACACAGACGTTTGCACTGAAAATGTATCAGTCACACCAATTGTCCTGTCTGCACGTTCTTCCCTCACAGGGAAGCCTGAGGCACAGCCGTGGACCAGCAAAGTACGGGTGACTGACCTGATGGAGTAAAAACCTCTCTTCTGCATTTCAGACTGAATAGCCTTGGTTTTCGGTAACTTCCTTGGTTGTTGCGGATGGTGGAAGAAGGTGGTGTGCGCTGTTGATTAGTTGATTTCACCAGAATTGGAACTCCAAGCAGTCACTGTTTTTGCTTGATTATTGAATGAGTTAATCATCCACCTTTCGATTGGAAGTTTGACGGGAAGCAGGCCACGAGCTAACCGTCATTCAGCCCTTTCATCCGCCGCGGTTGCCAAGGTCTCTGCGTGATTTGCTGGGCCGCTCGCGGGATGGAAATGTGGGGTCCTGGTTCAGAAAACGTGTTGTTCAAGTGTTCGACACTTGTGCTTACCTTGTTGTTCAAGGGAAAAGTGTTGTTCAAGTTGGTAAAAAATAAAGCTCCTTAAAATTTCTTTCATGTTCTCTATCCTGACTTGGTATATTTTTATTTGCTATTTAATGTCATTCTAAGTAAAGGAAAATTAAAATTTGCAATTCTTATGAATGTTACTGTTCACCTTTATATTTCACAGCGCTAGTTTAAAATGCAAATATAGGAGCATTTAGCTCATATGCAAAATGACAAAAACTACAATATTTGTGTTTAATACCAGAAGAGTGGAAATGCGGCAGCAAACTGACGCTGCTGTTTTTATTTCACTCAGTATGAGCACATTCTACCAGCATTCTTTCTACCTTCGGCTTACTGCCAGTAAGGATAATGTAAAAGGAACGACCTTTTCCTTTCCTTGTACATCCTTTTTAGTGGAAGTGGTTGGCTAACATGGGAAAGGAACAAGGTCCCACTTGACTTTACTTACAAAACACACATTCAAAGTCAAATGATGAAGAATTCTTTAATAACCAAGTGCAAGAACCTTCCGGGTACAGGGCCCCGTGTGACTGACTGTACAGGTCACCATGCCCAAGAAGCGGGCTCTAACTGTTGTTATTTTTGGAATCCTAATGACCAGTTCCTGTTGTCACCCTTCCCACGGCTTCCTGTTCTGGCTTATGCGTCCACCATATCTGGAATCCCAGGGGCCCAGGAATTTTGTTCAGAGGGAATTCTAGGTTTTTTGATAGTGACAAATAATAGTGATTCAGGGCTCAGGTGCCACTCACTGTTGATACCAGTTCTTTCTCTTGTGTGTTTATCAATCAGACACAGTCCATGGATCCTGAGACGAAAGAAGTGAAGCTCAGTTGTGGGAAGTTTAATAAAAATCAAAATTTATAACCAGTAGCTTCAAAATTGTACTTCTGCTGGCAGCAGGGTATTCTCCCTGTGTTGCTGTTGGGTTTATACAATAAATCACTAGTGGTCTGGGAAGATGTCTGCAAACCGATAACTTTCTGAGCTTACCTCTGAGAGGACATTGGAGCATTTTGCCCCTGTGCCCTTAATAGGACAGTTCCTAAGTAGTCAAGAACTTAAGTTCTGGTCCAGCAGAACCATGTTTTACATGCTGGCTTTGTAATAGATGTAAGACTTTGGGAAGTTGCCAGGGGTTCTGAGCTTGGTTTCCTCACCTGTGAAAAGGCAGTGATAAACCAACTAGCTCAAAAGATTATGTTCGATAATAGACAGAAAATGGGTTCGTTTGCTATTTGACACAGTATGGGCATTTAATTTTAACTTCTTAGTGTAAAACTGAAAAAAGACTTCAAGTGGCAGTACTACTAAGGTTGGTTGGTGAATAAATCTGATAGTGAACCTATCAGATTAATATGATAGTCTAGTATACTTCTGTCAGAAACCCAGCGCACAGAAATTGAACACAGCGGAGAAAAGGGGCTGGTCTGTCCCAGGCTGAGTGTTTTGTGAGCAGGAGCTGTGCGTACATCGCTCACTTCAGCATCCTCGGTCCAGCACGGCGTCCGGCATAGGAGGGGTTTGTTAATTAAATGACGGGTGAATTAATTAATAGGCAAATGTTTTATTTTTCACCTTGTGTAACACCTTCTAAGTTTACAGACAAACCAAGAGATTTATTTTTCAAGCCAGTAAAAGTTGTGCGGGCCTGTCTCTGAGGGTCCCCTTTGTTTTTTGACAATTGAAAATAAGAAAGATCCCGGCTGGTGTAGCTCAGTGGATTGAGCGCGGGCTGGGAACCAGAGGGTCCCGGTTCGATTCCCAGTCGTGGCACATGCCTGGGTTGCGGGCCGGGTCCCCGGTGGGGGCCATGTGAGAGGCAACCATACATTGTTCTTCCTCCCTCCCTTCTCCTCTCTCTGAAAATAAATAAATAAAATCTTAAAAAAAAAAAAGAAAATAAGAAAGAAAAAAAACCAAACTGATAAAATCTGGTAGTATCTTTTTTTTATGCGTTCATTTAAAAAAAAATTATTTTACTTTTTATTGTATTTTTCCCCATTACCACTTATCCTCCTTATACCCCCTCTGCCTGGTACAATCACCACTCTTTGTCCATGCATAAAGATGAAGTAACATGTTTTTCGGTATCTGAACACATGCATGACCTGTGAATCGTGGCCTGGAACCTTGGCTAGAATAAGGGCTGCATCGTGGAGCTGGGCAGAAACCGTAGCTCCACTTGGTTGCTTCTCTGGCCAGAGCTCCCTGGCCAGAGAACCTGTCCCCATCATGGGCTCAGCCTCAGAGTGTATGCTCCTGGCCAAGCTCAGCTGCTTTCCAGCAGGTGGTGGTGACTCCTGGGGAGCTAGGAGAAACCAGGCTTTTAGATTCAGGGGAAGATCTGTTTGCCTTTTGATAACAAAGCTTTTGGGGAGACATTTGAGCCATAGGGCACAATTTGAAGGGCTTAAATTTAAAAGAAAATAACTGACAAAGTAATTCAAAAGCTATTTTCTAATTTATAAAAGACCAAAGACCCTTTGTATGTGATTTTCTGCCAGTTCTATTTAAATCCTCTGCAATTTAAACACCAGAGGATTAGTGGCCTGGAGAGGTGTTTTGGCTTTGAAAATTCTGGGATAAGTTAGAGGCTTTTAACCTAGCATACTCTCACTCCCTCCCTTTTCAAAAGTGTGCTGCTGAAACCATCTTGCACAAGAGTTTGACTTTTAGAACTGTTAAATAAATCCCAGATAAGAGTATTTATATTTCCCACTAATGACATGTGAAAACATGTAAAATGGCAGCTTTTTAGGTGTGTTTTTATTATTTGAAAATGATCCGATGCCATTAATGTGTTCTTAATGTATTTTTAAACTCCATTTTGCATAGATCTGATTGTTTTTCTAGGAGCAGAAAGGAAAGTTATTCCTCTCCTTTAGATACCCTCCCACCTTCTCAATAGTTGAGAAACTATTTAAGGATCTTTAAGAGTTAAAGATCCTCTTAAAGTGCGACAGTCCGATGTTTAAAGTTTGTATTCAACTAGCCGGCTTCCTACCCACTTCTGTGACGCTGTGTCCTCTGTGAAGGAAGCAGGAGGAATCGTGTGCATCCTTGGCCGTTGGGCAAAGGGGCAGGAAGATACGCGGATTGCTTTTTGCGTGGACAGAAACACAACTGCACAGGATAGAGAGAGGGGAAAGTAATGAAACTGCCCGTGAGGCTTGCATCTGGATTGCTAAAACTTCACAGAATAAAACATTTCCTGGGAGAGGCGTGTAGTAGCTGCAAAGACCAACAGCTGGTTCCTTGCCTGATTGCGTTTCTTCCTTCTCCCTTCTCCGGTGAAGACCTGCCCATCCTTCAGAACCCAACTCGGATGTCACCGCTTTGTCCCAGCCTCCCTGCTCTCCTGGCTTCCTTGTCTGTGTTGTTGTTGTGCTTTGCATGTACTTCTCAAGGAAGACTCACTTCCCACTGTGTTCTCTGTATGTTGGTGTTTACCTTCTGCACTGGACTGTGAGCCCTGGGATCTGTTTCATCTTTATGGTCTAACCCCCAGTAATAAACACTCAAAGACGCTGCCAAATGAACACTTAAGTTGACACCAAAATAGATACCAAGTGTTGGTAGAAATAAATATATTTTAGAATTTCCCATGTTTTTGTTTATGATTTCAAAAAACAGTTCAGTGGATAGGGAAAAAAGATAATGCCCGCCGTTGGCCATGGTATGGTAAGAGACACTCATACATTGATGGTGAGGGTATAAGTTAACACATCCTTTCTGGGAAACTGTTTGGAAATTTGAGGTTTAAATATGAGCATACCCTTTGACCTAGTAATTTTATTTCTTATTATCTATTTTAAAGAAAGGAATAAAAGTCACCCCAATGTTATAATAGAAAGCATAATCCAAGGTACAGCTGTTATATGTCAATTATACCATAAAAAATATTTTTAAAGGTACAGCAGCAGCCCTAACCGGCATAGCTCAGTGGGTTGGGCGTCGTCCTGCAAAGTGAAAGGTCGCCAGTTTGATTCCCACTCAGGACACATGCCTGGGTTGTGGGCTCTGTTCCCAGTCGGGGTGTGTGTGAGAGGCAACCAATCAATGTTTCTCTTACACATCGATGTTTTCTTCCTCCCACTCCCTCTCTCTAAGAATAAACAAATAACATTTTAAAAGGTACAGCAGCAGACCTTATTAACTTTCTGATAATTATGTGATTCAAACCAAGCAGTCAGTCCCTAAGAACTTGGAATGGTAAGGATAGCTTCTTGAAGTCCTTGTTTTGTGTTCTCCTGTATATCCAGCCTGTTGTCGCACAGATAGTAAAGCTTCAGTATATGTCTTTAGTGAATGAACAATGAGTAATTCCTTAAAATAAAAAGCACCAAGTACACAGAATAATGTAACCATTACTCCTGATGCCACCACCAAGTTTAACTATTATTTGACATACTCGTTTCCAATCTTATTTTTCTTTCTTTATGCTTTTAAAAGGATGTGAGTAATATATGCACATCGTCTTCATGCACAGTACTTTGTGATCTGCAAAATTATATGTTATGTTCTCTTGATCAAATGAGAAGAGGTGTCACTGCCATTTTATAGAAGGGACAACTGAGGCTTGGAGCAGAGCCAGGACTAGAACTACCACTTCTGCTTCCTGGGCCAATATCCTTTTTACTACTGGAGTCTTTGGAGAACTCTTAGGAAACAGGAAGGGCCTTGAATGTTCTTTAAGGGAGGGTGTGCATCAATTCCAGAAAGATGTAGGCAGATTAGAAGGAATTGAAAGAGGAGCCAACACTGCTGGAAGGAAGGACATAGGACAGATAAAAGGAGCTAAATATGTATAGCATGGCCAGAGGGTGATTAAAGGGGATATGATAACAGCCTCTAAGAATGTGAAGGATGTAAACATCATGGAAAGAGAAAATATATTTAGAACCTATCAAAGCACTATGTAAAAAGAAATAAAAATTAATGCTAAACATTAAGAATAGCTATTTTCATCGAGGGACTTGGCTTGTACATTGTAATCCCAAGAGAAGTATCAAAAGCCCTGTATAGAAAGTATTTACGACTGAGCTGTCCTGCCTGCATTTGGGGAGGGCTTTTCTAGTTCTAATTTTGATGGCTGAGATCATGGCCCTTGCTAGCATGGATTTGCCACCCAGTTCTGATTGCACAGTTTTGCATATCAGGGTCAAAAGGGAGAGTCTTATTACAGTCTCCTAGAAGCCAAACTCAGGCATGTCCCCAATGTCCTGCAGTCCATCCTTGCTGGCTGTCGGTGAAGCCTAAAGGAAACCCCAAAGAGTTCAGCCATCAGGTGACTGATTCCTCTCTCCACAGTGCCCCCTGCTGTGAATTTCTGGTTGTCAGCAAGATACAGAAGAGCCTCCTTTACTCTAAAATTAATAGCCACCTTGGATAAGTAGGTGGCAGGATTCTGGAGGGAGCCTAGGAGGCAGTGCAGTCCTTCACTGGGTGCAGTAAGACACCACAGCCGTATGGGTAGGAAGTGATCTTGCACATGTGTATGTGAAGTCCTGTCCCCACCAGAGCCCATGGGGACATAAAATCTGAGGTCAAAGCTGTAAAAGGTATTCACCTTTCATTGTTATGTAGCCATGGATTTATCTCTGCCCCACAGGAGTCGGGCAAGGGAGATGTCCAAACTAAACAAGAATTGAGAGGGCAATCCCAAAAGGAGTGTGATGTTTGGAATGGGAAGAGGTCCGGTGGGGCTCTTGGAAGGAGCTGGAAGGCACTCAGACCTGTAAAAGCACGGGCCACCCCACCTCTGAGTCCACGTGACCTCTAGTGAGGCTAAGCCCAGTGCCATTTTAGACCTAGAGGTGCCAAAGCGGCTTCCAACCGGGTGCAGGAGCAGCCAGGCTTAATGACTTCGTGAGTTTGACCTGGTAAGCTGACTGTGACTGGAAAGAGGTGATCCAGGGTCCCCTGTGGAGCCTGTGACATGGCCACTAGGAAAATGTTCTGAGAGAGAGGGAAGACACTGAACAGATCAAATCAGCATGGAGTGACCTCGCATGCTACCAAGTCAGGGCTGAGCTAGGAAGTCTGTGCACGAAGTATGTATCTCGTTTGTAAACTAATACCGCCACCTGCCTCCACCCGCCCCACCCCCGCTGCATCTTTGCAGCTTTCTCCTTTGGTGTCACTGTTCCCAGCCCCACTTGGTCCCTCATTCAAAAACGCTTGATGAGCCCCACTTCCATGGCAGTTAGGAGTCTGTGATGGGAAGGTGAAATGCGGCCACAGTAGTAGGAAGGAAAGAGAAACAGTGGATTTTTAAAGGGATTGAGGAAATACAGCTGTGGATTGGTGGCAGAGTCTCCAGGTTCCCAGGACAGAGAGTGTCCCCTCCCCTGTGGAAGGCCCACCTCCCAGAGGAGCTCTGCAAGTCAGCCTTTCTTTCCTGACCCGGGCTTGGCATCAGATTTACTGTAGGTATGAGAAACAGTGTCCAAAAGCAAAGATGTGAGAGCCATGTACTCCTTGGCAATTTGTATTTTATGCTCTAAATTCTTCAAGGTGTAATTTGCTGTGCACATAGATTCTTAAGGGATTTAAATGTCTTTTTCAAGGGTACATATTGTCATAAAGTACAGTTTACTGTGACATAACACATAAAATGGTTTTCTTTAATAATCACTATAATGAATCATTTTGTCTGTCCTTTTAGAATAAGCACTGTTTTTGTTTTTTAGCTTGAGAGTTTACTGTGTGTGTGTGCTTGAGCATAGTGGCTGTATCTTCACTATTACACTCCAGGGTAGGCCCTGCTCTTCTCCATTCAGCAGAGGGAGACGGAGACTCGTGGGAGTCGAGGAATTGTCACAGGTCCCGCAGTAAGTTGCAAAACCTGGATTTGAACTCGTGTAGTCTGGCTGCCAAGTTCAAATCTGTAACCATTGTGCAATACTGTCTCTCAGAAGGCTTTTGGAGTAATGTTTTAGCCTGAATCTCCTAGGATTTGTCCAAAGTTGAGTGTACAGTTGATTTCCCTGTTGCAACACTTGAAATGACTCTCGACCATGTCGATGCTGCCATAGGGTGCTGTGGACAAGTGCTAGCACACTTCACACCTCACTGGAAACCCACAAAAATAATTGCCAGGTGTTAACACACACTTTTTAGAAAAGAGCTTTAACACTGCAAAGCCTCCTGATCTGCCCAGCATATCTCTTTGCTCAGAAAATGTAGAATGGGTGGATACAGGCACTGAATGATTGCAGGACGGGTTTTGATTTTGCTCTTATCGGTAAATAAGGAAAATGTATATGGGATTTGGGAATCAAAAGACTATTAGTTTCAGTTTGAGGTCTACTAACATTATCATCTCCCTGCCCTTTGGCAAGTTACTTCACTGACTCTGAGTGTGTTTCTTCATCTTTAAAATAGGGCTATACTTTTCGCCCTTCCAGTCTTCACAGATCCAGTGTTAGAATTGCATGAGGTAATGTATGTGAACGGAGATTAATACACCTGACTGTGCAGGTGCTCCTTACACCTGAGGCTCCAGGCAGCGGGGAGCGGTGCCCAGCAGAGGTGGGCAGCTGCCTGAAGGAATTTAAGAGGGTTTTCCTTGGTTACTTTAATAATAAGGAATTGTGCACCCTCTTGTGGCGAAGTGAAGGGGTTAAGAGAGTTTTCCCGAAAAATACTTGAATAATTCCATTGTCACCAGAAATCCTTTCCCAATAATAAATGCACACACTCTTTCTAAACAAGTCCTTAAATTTCAATATGAATGAATTGCTTAGTCTTTACCCAGTTTTGCATGCAGTGAGATACTACATTTCTTTATTTAATCAGAATACATGTGTTAGGTTTTCCTCTGCTTCTTTCCTGCTGCATTCATAGAGAGACTTGCCGGGGTTTTTCTTTGTTGTTGTTGTTTTTTAAATTTTCCTAGACTGCTGTATTTATTTTGCTTGCTTTCGTGTGTTTCTTCCTGCTTCCTTTTTTTCTGCTCTGCTTTCATATCTGTTAAATTTTTTAATACATAGTTAGGGCTTTCTCTCTCTGCCTGTGCTGACAGAGGGCCTCTTGCACGCAGCATGTAGTAGATGCTCAGTAAATGGTGCTGAGTGGATGCCGACACTCTTCTTAACCATTTCTCTGTTTCTTCCCCACATTTACCTGTGGCCACCCCATTTTCCTTGGCATCAGTTTTCCTGAAACAAATAAAATGACAAAGTATGACATTTCAGTCACAATATTATTTTTCTCAGTTTCCTCTCTAGTAAAATGAGGAAGTGAGAATAGGTGATTTCCAAATTCTATAGAGATAAGGAAAAAAGATCACATTCTTTGGCAGCACCTTACAAGGCTGTAGTGTCTTATGCCTATCAGTGTTATTAATCCTTAGTTCCTACACGAATAGAGGAGGAAGCAGCAGAACTAGGAAAGGCAGAAGGGAGGGAAGAGGCAGGGTGAACAACAGGATGAGAGAACAGTTGTGGGGGAGGGATTAACAGGACAGTAGCAGCATTCCAGAAAGAAGCTGTAACATCCTGCACTATGTGAAAGTTTTTCATAATTTATACATGTTGCATTGTCTGTTGATGCTCACAGGGGATTAGCTGACTCAACATCCTTTATTCCCACACATTGCTTACATTAAATTTGGAGAAAAAGCTCTTTCCCTAATTGAATTATGAAGTCCCCGATCATGTAGCAGTTGGCTTTATATGTTCTGCATTTTATTAAGAATTTTTTTCTTCCAACCTGGCTGCTTAAAAGCATTTTGTTGGTTTTAGAGAGCTCGTGTTCCTGGTATCACAGAGGGAGGACAGAGTGCACCGGGAGGCCCCTTGCAGTGGGTGGAGGGGGCAGGGAGAGCGTGTCTTGGATTGGCTCCTACTTTTACAGTTTCAGGATTCACACCAATCTAACCGACAGGGCTTGATAGTGAATCAGAATGTCTGTTGAATAGCGTACTGAGAAACACTAAAAAACCTGTACTCTCCATTTTTGTTGGCTGGCGGTCTTCCCCTGGAGAAGTCAGTCAGGTTGCTAGTAGCGTGAAGTAGGGAGTTAATCCATTTCATTAACTGAACAGGTCTTTTTTGATTTTCACTGGGTATGCCAAGTACTGAGCAAAGTGCAAGAATTAAGACCGGCTTCTGGCTTTCAAGGCCTCACACTCCCCGGTTGCCGCTGAACCACGTAAGCAAGTGTCAGAACCATGTGCTCCGGGCTTTAGGGGAGGGATACACAGGGTGCCTGAGGCAGAGCAGAGGTGAGCACGCTCTGTGATCTTTAATGCTTGTTGTCATGGAGCCGTGAAGCCTGAGGAGAAGCTGGGCCCTCACTCACTTGCTGAGAAGTCCTTGAGTTCATGGTGGTTACTCATGGCACCTTCTCACCTGGATAGTGATCCGGCAGCACGGTGTGTTCCTTCGGCTTCTCCTCTGCATGTCATGCTGTCCAGCAGCAATTTTCAAACTCTTGGTCTCTGGACCCCTGTATGCTCTTATGTGCTATTGAGGACTCCAAAGAGCTTTTGATATTTACCATGTTGAAACTAAGAAAGCTTGAAGGTATTTGTTAATTGACTTCATAACAATAGTAAAACGTTTGCATGTTAATGTAAATAATACTTTATTAAAAATAACTGCTTTATAAAGCCAAAACTTAGAAAAATGGTATAGTTTTTGTTTTTGCAAATCTTTTTTATATCTTAAGAGAAAGTCTGTGGATTCGTATATCTGCTTCTGTATTCAACCTGATGTAATTTATTATTTGGATTAAAGTATTAGAAGAAAATCTGGGCTTACTCAGATATGTAGTTAGAAAAAAGAGTATTTTAATAGCCTTTTCAGGTAATTATGGGTATTCTATGATACTACACCAAAACTTGACAATTACCATATTTTGCCATGGATAATGTGCACTTTTTGCCCAAATTTTTGAGGGAAAAATAAGGATGTGCAGTATACATGGGTAGTGCCTGAAATGCCTTGTAGCTGCTCTTGTGTTTTGTAATTATTTGTTACATAAAATTTCTTCTAACATATGTTCAAAAATAAATGCTAAAATTCCTTTATAATACAGAAAACAAGTATCTAAATATAAATAAATAAATAAATAAATAATTGAATGAAAATTAAAACAAAAAATTTTTTCCTGAAAGTTTGGGCCAAAAATATGGGTGCGCCGTATACACGGGAATGCATTATACATGGCAAAATACAGTAGTAGGTGTGTTTTTTGTTTTTGTTTTTCAGAGAGAAGGGAAGGGAGGGCGAGAGAGGGAGAGAAACATAGGCCAAGTTACTTAGCACATATCGCCAACTGGGGACCTGACCCACAACCCAGGCATGTACCCTGACTGGGTATCAAACCGGTGACCTTTTGGTTCGCAGGACGATGCTCAGTTAACTGAGCCATATCAGCCAGGATGACAATTAATAGTTTTTAAAGGCTAGTTGCCATATAGTATCTGAAACCATACAAATGAACTTCATTCTTTTACATTAGAATCCTGCATTTACTAATGCAGGATTTTGTAACATCAACATCATACACTGAAAATATTGGCTCACTGGACTATTTAGATCTTCCAAATACAGACGTGTTGCATTGCACAGTATCAAAAAAAATCGCAGTCATCCCCGTCATGACCAGTCTCGTCCCAGCAGTCTTTAAATATGGGACGGTGCAAGCTCCTGATGGTAAATACCTGTTTCCCAAACTGAATTTTTGCTTGAGAGGTCATATTTCATCTTCAGTAACAAATACTGTCAGTTGCTTTTCTTGAAGTAATAGGCTCACTTCATTAATTTTTAAGAATGTCAAATGCCCAGTTCAGAATAACCATAGTTGTCAGTCAAATAAAAATACTGTCCATGAAGACAGTGGCCATTTGAGCTTGGAGCTCCGGCAGCCGCACAGACGCCTTTCCTTGAGACGCCTGACTTCAGTGTGCTCAAGGGCTTTATGCATACGCTCCCTTTTGTCACACAGCTGGTTTTTAAAAGATCGGTATTGCAGGGTCAGGATTTTGAAAAGTTAGTCATTTTTACTGCTTATCAAGGACTGCGTTACTGAGAATGTGTAACAGTGAGAATACTGTGACTCTCAGTGCAGTTTGCTGCCATTGCCTTGATTCGTGCTAAGGTTCTAGCAGTTTTACCCACTGTTGCTTTTTCACCACCTTTTTTTACATTAAAAAAAATGAAAGTAACATTTTGGTGGTATTAGGAAAATAATTTAGCCCTATGAAACCCGTGAAAGGGTCCTGGGAACCCCAAGGGTCTGCAAATTACACTTTGAGAACTATGAGGGGGGACTAAAAAAAACAAAACAAAAAAAAAACAAAACCCCAAACCAAAATTATCTCCTGGAAAGAGGCCCCTTGTAGTACAGGCTTCCCCCACTAAGTGAGTGTTCTAGGAACTCATTTGTATCAGGGTACCTGCTGGTGGTGGTGTGAGAGGCTGCCTTCAGCTTCAGTGAATTTTGTTTGAAGACTCTTTCAACACATTTGCCCATTTCATGATGGGTGATTTACAAGCACACCTGCACACACAGCTGGTGTTCAGCAGCTTTTGACCAAAAATGGCATGACCCCCATGCCCCACCCTCCCTATTCACCCAGTGTCGCCCGGAGTGACTTTTTTTTGTTTCCCTGGATGAAAAAAGTCCTCAAAGGGAAAAGTTTTGCTGATGTGGAAGAGGTCAAACAAAAAACAGCAGGAGCACTAAAAGGCATCAAAATCGACAAGTTCAAAAACTGTTTTGAGCAGTGGAAAAAACATCTCGATAGGTGTATTGCATGAAATAGTACTTTGAGGATGAACAGAGTTTAAACATGTAAGAATAAATACACAATTTCTCATAAATAAATTCTGGTTTTTAACCTGTCCTGTGAGGGTTAGGAGTTCAGAGCATGACTCGGGGTCCAGATGGCCTGGGTGTGAATCCTGCGTCTGCTGCTGGTTAGCTGTGTGACTTGGGGAGGGTACCGAACCTCTCTGTGACTGTTTCCTCTCTGTAAAATGGCCATAACAATAATATCTACTTCATTAAGTGAATTAATCTGCCTAATAATGAAACCATCAGTGATTATTGGTAAAAATACCTAGTTGATTAATTGATTATCTGGAGAAACGCCGAAAGGCCCAGAAGCTGTCTCCTGTGTCAGTCTTCCAAAACGCTTGGCACGCCCATCACCGAGGTTACTCTTTTGTACCTTTTGGTGGCAAAACACATCTTAACGGAGTGAAACCCCGTATATCCTAGAAGGGACGGTATATTAGCTAATAACTTAGCAGGGATTGGTTTAGCTAGTCAACCTAACAGCTCTTGCCAACTGAGTTAAGGCTCTGAAGGAATGGAGAAGGGTAGTACCCAATGAAGGGATTGTGGGTAGGGGGACCGCAGAGCAGCGAGGGAGTCCATTGGACAGCCAGAGTATAGTGAGGGTATGGAGTGCGGGCTCTCTGGAGAGGGGACGAGTGACAGTAACTTTGCCTCTCATACACTGGGATTGGTCCTGGGCACTTTATCTGTATGAATTGTAAACATACGCTAGTGCCCCTCCCTGCACATTCTCTAGTTCTGTGGTACAGTCGTCTCTGGGGCAGTGGCACAATAAATCTCATTAGTTTAGACCTGACTGAGGTTGAACTTGGGACTCTTGGGAAGTAGGCAGTGCAGTGCACAGAAATGAACGTGAGCTTTGCAGTGAGGCCTGGCAGGGCTCACACCCCGGCTCTCGTATAAACCGGCTGCATGGCCTTGGGCAAAGGATCGAACCTCCCTGAGCCTCTCTCTTCAGTCCCTGTAAAATCAGGCTGCCACTACCTCCCGAGGGGTCAGAAATACTAAAGAAGGTAGGTAGCTAAATGCCAGTTACCTTCCCCAGGCCCACTTCATTTATCTTGAACTCCATCACTGTTAAGTTATAATGGCCTAACTACAATTCGAACAATGTCATCGTTGCTTTTTTACTTTTATTAAGAAGTTGAAGTTTTAGGAAGAGGTAGATACGGTCCTAGAAGAATTGTAAGGCTGCTGCTTCTTCAGGATTTCAAGGAACATATTTCCCAAAGCATCACCCTCTACTCGCCACCATTTCTGGGGACCCCAAAGTGCTCTGACCCAGATCCTCTCCGCCCCACGGTCCTGCTCTATTGCTCATCAGCTCAGCCTGGGGATATCGCACATACTGCCCCCCAGCCCCTTGCAGGCTGTGTCTGCTGCCCACGGTGAAGAGGCAGAAGGGAGCCGTGTGTGGCACAGCTGGCTCAGGGCCACCTCTCCGAGGTCCTTCCCTCCTCCTTACCACCCAGACTGATTTCCCCAGTGCCCTAATCTCCCTTGCTGTTCGCAGAATCCCCACTGTTCCTGGAATGTATTTGATTGTTTCTACAATCTGGGTGGCTGCACCTTTTTTCCATATCCCCGTCAATACGTTTCAGAGAACCTTATGGTCATTAGTGAATCTATTTTCACAACCTCCCCAGAAACAAGCCTCTTCTGTGGCGCAGATCAAAGAATCTATAACTGACACAAGGGGAATCCAGCCAACTGGCCTTCCACACACGGAAAACGGGCCCTGTTCTAATCTTGCCTTGGCTTTTGACTTGCTGTGTGGCCTTTGTTTCCTCCTCCAGTGATAATATCTACCTCGCAGGAATGTTGTGGAGTTCAACAAATGCTAAGAGCCGTTCCTCTTGAATGCTGAAAGCTAGGTATTGGGTCTACTACAATGCCAGGGAACACAAAGCACTTCATAGGCATCTAATCTGTACTTTATCGTTGTGCGGCAGATGAGTGGCAGTTGTTCCTGTGCCCACTTTAGACCCTAAGAAACGCGCGTTTCGCCATCTCATTTTAACAGTTTCTATCCACTTCCCCTTTCCAGATACGCCGGAAATTGTCTACCCGAGTGGAGGCTGCAGGCTCTGATGTACTGAGCAGGCTTTGTCTCACTGCAGCCTTTGGCTTGCGTGTCTGATTGCACTTCTGGTCAGAGGGGGAAATGTCCTTCTCGGACCCTGGGTCCCTTCCGGATCCCCTTTCAGTTTGGGTCCCTTTGTCAGTGTTTTGTTTCTGTGACCTCTGCAGCGTTTGGCACTGACAATGATCACACCTGTCCACAACTTGGTTGTGACGTTGTACTCCCAGAGTTCTTCCTCTGTGACTGACCAAAACTGGTCCCTCTTGTCTGCTGTTCCCCTAAATGTAGGCTGAGGTTGAGACCTTTCCTCAACATACTCTCAAGGTAATCCCATCCATTTTTAAAGACTTTAACCAAAACCAGGGTTCAGCTTCTAGTCCTGAATTTCTGACTACTTACGTGACACTTCTCAGAGTCCTGACGTCATGTAGATTTCACATACGTAGAGCGGAGTTCACTTTCTCTCCTCTCCCCTAACTACCAACCTGGAAAAAAAAGCGAGTCCCCCCTCTGGATCAACCAAATTTTGTCAGGGGTTTCACCATCGGTTCAAACTGTGGAGTCATTTGAACTCTTTCCCTCAACCCCTACGTCTAATGGGTCCCCCTAAACAACCTCCCACCCCAGCCCACCCCCACATTCAGGTTTGCATCCCATAGGGCTGCCGTGCTGCACTGGGGCTTTCCTATGGGGTCCCTCTGCTGTCGGTCTCAACCCTCTGCAGTCGGTTAGCCTTCTAACCTAGAAACCTCAGTCTTGCTTTTGCACCGCCCTCAAATTGTCCGTGGCCCTCTGTTGCCTTAAAACAATTGTAGTGACAGTCTATTGCTGTGCAACAAACCCAAACTAAGTGACATAAAACGACCGCCGATTTTTGGACTCCCAGATCACTCTGGCTCAGGAATTTAGAAGGGCACAGGGGATCGGCTTGTCTCTGTTCTGTGATGTCTGGGCCTCCGCTGGGAAGACTCAAAGGCTGGGGTGGCCTGATATCTGAGGGCTCGCGTGTTCCCATCTTTGGCGATTTGATGCTGGCTGCTGTCCGGGACCTCAGCTGGAGCTATCAGCTGGAACAGTAGTCTCTCCATGTGGTTGCTTGTGCTTCCTCACAGCGTGGTGGCCGGGTTCCAAGAAAAAGCATTTCCAAGAGAGGCCGGGTATGACCTAGCTTCAGAAGCCACATACTGCCACTTTCACTGTGGTCGTAAACCTGTTTGGATTCAAAGGGAGGGAACACAGAAGCCTATCTGTCAATGGGAGGGCTGTCAAAGTCATATCACAAGAGCATGTGGGTGATTTTGTTGCCATCATCTTTGGAAAATACAGTCTGCCACAAAGTCCAGCCTGATATCGAAGTTCCTTTAAAATATGGCCCAGCTTACCTTTCTTTTTTCTTTAGTTCTCAACCAAGGAATTTTTAAAAATTGATTTTAGAGAGAGAGGAAGGGTTGGGGCAGGGGGGGTTAAAAAAACGCATCGGTGTAAGAGAGAAACATCTGTCGGTTGCCGTCCATGTGTGCTCCAGCTGGCTGTCGAGCCCACAGCCTAGGTGTGTGCCCTGGCTGGGGATCGAACCCACAGCCTTTTTGGTGTATGGGATGACACTCCAACCCACTTAGCCACTTGGCCAGGGCAATGGCCCAGCTTACCTTTTAAATAGAACTCAAGAGTACTGATCACAGAATACTCCCACGTACTGTGTTAAAAGACTTTCTGTCCATTCTCATCTAATCTAACAATTCTGAGAGTTCATGAGTCACCAGAGTCAGGGAGTTTTGTTAAAGTAGCTTTGTCAAGGGTCACCCAGGCAGTAAATAGCTGGGTAGGGTTTGAATGCAAAACCCTGACTCAGATCTTAACCTCCAGGCTTTATTGTCCAACCTCTATCAGGGGAAAAGCCCAGGTCCTTGGAGGGAGAGAGAAAAGGATAGCAGTTATAAAATCTTACTAGGACTTAGTTTTGTTAATAGTTTAGACTCCAGTCTCCCTACATGTCCAGGTTCAGTCCTGGAGGGCTCGCAACTCCAGGGAAACAAGACTCTTGGTGGCTGATGACCCAAGCCAGCTGCCCTGGGCAAGGAGAGCCCCGAGAACGCTGCCGACTCTGTGTCTGCCTGTTTTGCCTCTGCAGGCCTCAATCCAGCGCTTTCCCTCCTGTGCTCTCCGAGAGGCTCACTGCCTCTCCCGGTCTCTCCCGATCTGTTTGTTCCTGCCTGGTCCTTGTGCCCACTTAGGAATCCTTGGCTCCAGCACGGGTTTGCTCACTGCACCTTGTGCTCACTGCAGCCTCACTTAGAGTTACAGACGTTTATCTGCACGTAGCTTGGCTTCTAGCTTGGTTTGGCCCCTTTGGTTTCTCTAGGATTGGCTGGCCTGAAGCTGCTTACCTGGTGTTGCCTCCCAACCTCGCTCATGCTGTTTTCTCTTCAGGATGGATGCCCTTTGCTCCCGTTCTTTACCTGGATAACGCCGACTCTTCCTTCAAGATGCAGGTCAGGTTCTACCCCCTCGGTCAGGGCTGGTTATGGCCCCTCCTCTGAGCTTTCAGAGTTCCCTATACGTTCTTCAAGGATGGTTTTCACCCCATTCTGTGCTCATCTGTTGTTTAGCACCACGGGACCCTCACTCGCTGGGGAGCTCCATCAGGGAGCAAACCATGTGTCATTCACCTTTGATAGGCTCCCAGCTGGGCCTGTCAAAGACATTCAGATCCTCCCGCGGTGGCCGGCGTGGTCTCTGGCACACCAGGACTGTGCGTGTCTATAAAGGAGTGACTGGGCCGGGCCAGCAGAGACCTCAGGCTGGGGAGACTTAGAAGATGTGGTTTCCCATCCAAAAAACTCTACCGTGTGTCTTCGCACAAATCACTCCCGGGATGCAGTGTCCTTTATTTATGAACTAAAGGGGTTTCCCAAGGACCTTCCCAGCCCTAATACTCTGCGAAGACAACTCAGCCTGAGAAGCTTTTGCCTGCAGATGGCCATGGAGCCAAGCGGTACATTCTAAGTATTGAAAATGTGATCCCGTATCATCATTTCCTAAGGATAAAAATTTAGTTACTGGCACGATTTTGATTGTGCCCCTGGTGGGGGCGCAGTGGACGAGATTTTGGTGGAATCGTGAACACGTCCACAGACCCTTCCCCCTTGCCACGTAAGTCTCAGCGGACTCTGATTCTCAAGACGTGTAAGTCTCCATTGATTTTATTGCCTTTTCTTCCATTTAGCCAACAAGAAACATTTCAACAATTTTCAACTCTTAATTACCAAAAGCAAGACAAAGGGAAAGAGAGAAAAATAATAATGTTTTTATGGCTAACCGTTTTTCCTTTATAATAAAAGTCTGGTCTTGAAAAACACCCTAACATAGTAGGTTCTTGTAACTCTATTATGATTACATAATTATATGTAATAATCTGTATATAATGTACAGTAGCTCCCCCTTTTCCACAGGGCGGGGATGTTCTAGGACCCTCAGCAGATACCTGAAGCCGTGGGTGGTACTGGACCGTGTATATGCTGTGGTTTCTCCACACTTCCATACCTATGATAAAGATTAATTTATAAACTAGGCACAGTAAGAGGTTACCACCAACAACGAATAGTAAGATAGAACAATTATAACAATACATTGTAATAAAACTTACAGGAATGTGGCCTCTGTCTTCTCACAATCTCACTCTACTGTTCTCACTTTTCCCTGAAAGGAAGCATGTTAGGGCCTCCCTTTGGCATGTCCGAATTGCCAGCATCACTACTCCGGTGTTTTGGGGCCATCACTAAGCAGAATAAGGGTCTCTTGGACACAAGCACTGCGATGCCGTGGCATTTGAGCTGATAACTGAGACCGCGACGGCGGCTGCGTGAGGTGGCGGAGGGTGGGGAGGGTGGGTGTGCCGGTGGAGGGTGAGGTGGAGGGTGACTCACTCGCTGGACCAGGCGGAGCGCGATGGCATGCCATGTCATCGCACTGCCCAGAATCGCACACGATTTAAAACTTACGAATCGTTTATCTCTGGAATTTTCCATTTAATGTTCTCAGATGGCTATTGACCATGGGTCACCAAAACCACAGAAAGTGAAACCATGGGGGGGGCTGCCTGCTGCATATGTGCATACATACATGTACATGGATTTACAGTTACGCAGCCTCAGGCCCGAGTTCTAGCCCCCCAGCCCTGATGTAAAGAGGTCGTTCCTGCCGTTTCCCAGTGAGCGGTGTGTGAGTGGAGATGCGGGTCGTTTCTTGGAGTCCACGCGCCCTTGACCAGGTTGATTGTTCTTAGTTTGATATCCCAGTCTGCATCATCCGAGCCTCCCACCTCACTTCCCTGTTTCTGCCCTCGCTCTGTGTCACCTACTTCCCAGCTCCCTGCGCCTCCTCCAGCAAGCACAAAATGATATCATATTGACAACATAAATCTGTCGGTGTTGCCCCTCATTAGAGGTTCATTTCATAGCTGGCTGGTGAAGGGAGGCAATGCCCATTTGGGGTATGATCCAGTTCTTGTTGATCCTCTTCTTTAGTTTTTGAAAATAACCCGTGAAGCTGAATCACTCTTATTTCATACCTCACTCCTGTAGCATGTCCTGATGGTGATTGCCTCTTTTTGTGCCTCAGTTTTACCCCCTCCAAAATGGGGGTCAACAGACTCGGCACCTGCAAGTGTCTAAGGGCTGCCAAAGAAGCTGGTTAGTGGTGCGTGGTTGGTAAATAGGAGGCAGGATCTATCTGCCACCCAGAAGAAAAGCACCTCACAGACAGACCCGAAGGCTGCCCTGACCTGCCAGAGGAATGTTCTCTGGAAGCAGGAAGACAGCTAACGTGGGTGAATTTTCCCCAGGGTCTGATGACAGAGGGAACTCCCTGGATGGTGTTCGTGTCCTTTCAGATGAAGGCGAAGGAGGGAGGGGAGCAGGCAGAAAGGGAGGAGGGAGACAGGTTCAGGAGAGACGTACTTGAGGTCTAGATAGATAAACAGCATTTTATTAGTCTGGAGGAAGCCAGCATGAAAATACAGTTTTTAGAGGATAGATTTCCAATAAAATTTGTAAATCATTTGCTGAGGTAAGGAGATACCGAGTTTAAAGTTTTAGCCATAGCAATACTATTGAGAGAGAGAGAGAAGAGAGAAAACACTTGGAAGAAGAGAATGTGAGCTTCTCCTTTCACATGTGACATTAACTGGTGAAATTCACACGCAAATACACATACACAGCTTCCCTGGTGACCTGTTTTTCTCTTCTTTGACCGGATTTCCCTTTGAGTAATTTTCCAGCCTGTGTCTGTTGCACCTTGATGTGGCTTGGCCATCTGTGGGCTACCTTCTCACTGCACAGTTGCTACCTGTTTGCTCTCAGAGTTTGTTTCTGACCATGCAAAGTACAATTGCAGCCCTGCCAGGTAGCCCCCAAGTGAGCATTTCTGAAGCCCTGGGTCTCAGTTTCCTGATCTCCAGAATGAAGTTATTCTGAGATCTGGAACTGAGGTTCTTCAAAAAACCTTTGAGAAGGACAGCTGTAAGAGCTTGGTCTCTGCATAGCTGGGTGGGAAGGGTGCTTTCAGCAGCAGGACCTCCGAGTGACCTGTCAGTGTCCTTTCGCATCCTCCAGGCGAGACCCGCTGTGAGCATCATACTAGAGTGCCGCTGATTTCTGGAGGCTGCTACAGCTCCGCTCACCGGAGTCTCTGGTGGGCCTCTCTTCCCAACTTCTGTTTGGTGACATCACATTAGTCACTTCAAATTAGCAGGTCTTCACACTGTGGAAGAGAGTATGGTGAGAGTATTCACATCATGGGAGTTCGCAGAAAACCCACAAATCATCCACTCCTCACCCCAAGTTTGAGTGTGTGTTAGTGGTCCGTGGATCCAGTACCGCTTGCTTCTCATTTGGGTTTGTCTCTGTCAAGACTCACTCCTTTGTGCTCCAACCTTCACTCCCCAGTCAAGCTCCTAGTCACTTCAAGGTCATCACTGCCTTCTTCCTGCTTAGCGCATAGGAATGTCCGTGCAGATGCAATGGAGCACATGAGCTGGTGGTTTTGAGCCTGTGTCTACAGCAGATTCTCTCGTTGCTAATGACAGCCATCTTATTAACACCTTTGTTCTAGCAAACCCAGTCCTTTTGCCTTTTATACTGCTGTTAGTCAAAGATGGGTAGTGTCTTATGTTTGTCACAATAAATAACTGGAATTACAAATGACTGCCCTGCTCAAATGCCCGCGAAGATCTCCCAGAGCCTATTGCACTAGTGCAAACTCTTCATAATGAAAACCCTGCTAGATAAGGCTTCTGCTGTTGTCCCAACTTCATATTCATCTGTCTCCCCATTAGATGTGCCCTGTTTGCCTTTGTGCAGACACAGGGTGTTCTTTCTTCTCCCCACCCAGGCTCATCTCTGACCATTGTGATGCCGTCATGGTCTACGCTGAGTACTACCTGGAGGCATGACTGGGGTCTCTGGCTTCTCAAGGACATGGCTTCTTTAAACTGCCAAGGGCAGCTTGTTGGGAAGGTCTGGGAAGCCCAGAATAGCCCACCAAAGGGGTGGCTCTTGACTCGAAAGATGCAAGACCATTATCTGTAGTGTTACCCCACCCCTTGTTCATCTTTGTTTCTCAAGGTTTTTTTTTTTTTAAGATTTCATTTATTTATATTTAGACAGAGGGAGAGGGAGAAAAAGCGGGAGAGAAACATCAATATGTGGTTGCCTCTCATGCATCCCCCACCAGGCACCCGGCCCACAACCCAGGCATGTGCCCTGGCTGGGAATCAAACCGGTGACCCTTTGGTTTGCAGGCTGGCACTCAATCTACTGAGCCATACCTGTCAGGGTGCTCCTTTTTTTTTTTTTTTTTTTTAAAGATTTTATGTATTGATTTTTAGAGAGAGGGGAAGAGAGGGAAAGAAACATCAATGTGTGGTTGCCTCTCACCTGCCCCCTACAGGGGACCTGGCCTCAACCCAGGCATGTGCCTTGACCGGGAATTGAACCAGTGACCCTTTGGTTCGCAGGTCCATGCTCAATTCACTGAGCCACACCAGCCAGGGTTCTCAAGTTTTGGTCATGGACGTTGCTCTCAGCTTTCCACTCATACTTCTTTCTATCCATCTGCCTATTCTAGGAGGGAGTTTCTGATTTAATTTCTGTCAAAGTTATTGCTCCGGCCAAATTACATTTGCACTCTTCCTTGGCACTGATCTTCTCAATTTCAATGCCTGTCCTCCACGTACAAAGGTCAGCAATTTTTTTTTTTTTTTTGTAAAGGGTCAGTTAGTAAATACCTTAGGCTTTGAGACCCATATGGCTTCTGTCACAACTGCTCAACCCTGACATTGCAATTGGAAAGTGGCTGTAGACAATTTGTAAACAAACCAGTGTTTCAGTAAAACTTTATTTGCAAAAGTAGGCTTTGGGCTGGTTGTAGCCCATGGTCCATAGTTTGCTGACCCCAGCCAGGTCCCACACCTGGTAATACCCACTCCCTACACCTGTTCATGTAACTGACAACCAGCCTGACTATGTGATGTTCATCATTGTAGCCCAGGCAGGAGGTCATGTCTGGGACGTGCCCCCCTGGGAACCTTGCGGCTTCAGATTTGAGGGTTCCAGAGAACATTACTTGTCCCATTTGCTCTACCCACAAAGGAGCACTGATTCAAAACTTGGCAAAAGCACTTGTGTTCTGAAGGCCAGTACAACAGAGCAGCATTTCCAGATTTCGGCCACGTGTGTGCTGCTCTCATGTTTTCTGTGTGTGCTCTCTCTACTGCCTGCACCGTTAGCTACTTAATATTCTCCTTTCAAAAATGATCCCCCTTGAAAACCTTTAACCTAATACATTAAAAAGAAAATTTGTATCATTATATAAATGGAAAACCAGTACCATTTGCAATAAATAGAAAGTAACCATAAAAATAAAATACACTGAAAACAAAGTTATTAAATTGTAGCTACTGTGGCTACTTGGAAGGTTCTAAGCCCATCACCTTTCTTTAAAAGAGGGAGGAAAGCCATGGCCGGTGTCGTTCACGGCTTGGTTGAGCAGTTGGTTAGAGCACTGTCCCCTAAATGGAAAGGTTGTGGGTTTGATTCCCAGTTCAGGGCACGTGCCTGGGTTCCGGGTTCAGTCCCCATTTGGGTTGTGATCAATCAATGTTTCTCTCCTCCCTTTCCCTCCCTTTCTCTCTCTAAAAAATTAAAATAAAAATTAAAAGGAGGAGGAAGATGAGCATTGCAGAGGTATTAAAGACTGTCCAGCCCCAAGCTAGAACTTTTTCTTGTTGTAAAAAGAAATATTAGAAAATAAGCAAAATGTGCATTTTTTTAAATGCAGTGTTTGCTCACCTCCTGCAGTCGTTACGTGGAACTCTGTGTCTCATGTGCCCCCTAAATGCACTGCCAGGAGGAAAGGACTAGTGATTTGGGTGTGAGACAGACCTGCGTTCTAATTCCTGGCTTCACCTTAAATTAAATTCAACTGCAAAGTGGAAACAGTACTTAACACCCTTTCATTGACACAGCAAGTAGGAGTCAGGTATTGATTGTCTGGGCCAGGAAGAAGCCAGCGTGGGGCTCTTTTAGACACTGCATTTGGTGTTTGTAAAGCATCTGACACAGTATCTGTCCCTTGCATGGGCACTATGGTCCTTGGAATCCCTGTGAATTCACAAGTTTTTGCAACAGTATTCATGAAACTTCTGTAATTGGTCTGTAAATTTCTATAATTGCATCACAGCTGAAAGACATGGACAAGTTACTTAAATTCTCTTCTGGCCGCTGACGAGTGTGAGAGTTAGATGATGTGTGTAGAATGCTTTGTAATAGTAAAGTCTGGCCGGCTTTCATCATTGGCAGTATGCTGGGCGGCAAGTTGTGGTGCCCTGTCTCCCTGGCCTCCTGGCCTGAGTTGCTGGAAGGCGGAGACTGGGGGCAGGGCGGGTGGGGGGCACTTCTGTCCGCATCACCCCTTTGCATTTGCAGCTTGTGCGAAACTATTAGTGAAGGGGATGGAAAATGTCATTCCTGTTCATTCTCACTTCCTTCTCTCTGCAGCCCAAGACCAGGGCTTTTTACCTTATAAATTCTAACGAATCTTGGTGGTCCCTGCTTCACATCCCACAAACTCTAGGCTGTCCCCAGTGGCTCAGGCCTGAGGCATAAATGGGTCTCCCTGTCCTCTGTTGACTTCAGGTGCTGCTTGGATTCCTGTGTCACTTCCAGCAGTTGCATTCAGCACGTTTGCCCTGGAGCCAGTCAGTTCTCTGCCATTTCAGTTTCAGGGCTCACTCTCCCCTCCTGTGATCCTGCCTATTCACAGTCTTTCCCTTAGAACTTTTGTTTATAGATGTTTTCACAAATTCTTACCCATGGGGTTCTTTTCTTCCAGCCCTTTCAAACTATTTTTCTTGGCTCTCAGATTAAAGTCTGTCTGTCTGTCTATCTGTGCCATTGAATGAAGATTTCTAAAACTTCTCTGGTTTTATTCTCAGAATAAACCACTCATAGCACAGAAACCCTTCTTCAGAGGTTTTCTTTTTGTTGTTGTTTTTGTTGTTTGTTTTTGCCTGGACATGTCAGTTCTGGTACACTTTTCTATGGGAGGAATAGGCATTGGTTCTGTCCTTGACGGAAGACAGCCGGCAGGACTGGAGAATTCTCCACACTGAGGAGAGCTGTAGAAAGAGGCCGTCTGGCCCCAGAGAAATGAAGTAACCTGCCCCAGTCACATACCCGAGTGGTGGCCCCACGCCGGCAGTCCTGACACCTAGCCTGACTTTCTGCCCACGACCTCCCGATAGGCTGGTGGGTGAGTATTACCAAACCATTGGGGAAAGAGCTTTCAGAACTCCGTCTCCATCAAAGGGCTGCAAGGAGCCTGGTCAGAGAGTAGTCCCTTCACGTTCAGATGATCTGGCCTGACCAAAATGGGTTGAATTGAGGGCCTGGTTACATGGGCTTAACAGGCAGCCACGCCTGCAATCTGTTAACTTGTGTATAATCATCCCCGGAGCGTGCAAAGTGCTAGATGGTGGGATGAGCAAATCACAGGGCTGCGGAGTCTGGCTGGGCGGCAGAGATCGAAACAGGGTTGTGACAAATGCAACAAACAAGGCACTAGCTTGGGGCTGTGAGGGCACTGACCCTGCCAAGCTGGGCAGACTCCCCTCAGTTAACATGAAATCTGGATTCTGGCAACTGATGTTAACCAGACACGACCTGGACGTGAAGAATGCCCACGGACCGCGTTCTGATGATCACTGATGTGGTTGGCTCCCTGTGCCCCAGAATGAGTAAATGCCCTCTCCTAGCTAGAACACGGAGTTCGAGACAGCCAAGGATGTTACTCTCCCTGGTACTGCCCCTCTTAAGCCTCCCTGAAGGAAAGTGGGGATGAGTCCTCTATGGCAAGAGGTTTGTGACATGGGCGTGGTGGCCAGTGCAGCAGCCCTGGCAAAAGAGACAAGCAAGGCAGCCACCTCCCCAGGGAGCCATGCTCTTTGCTGTTAGCAGAAGCATCAGGAGGACTCTGAGTTTTGTTTCTGTTGGTTATAGAAAGAGGAGGAAGAAGGAAAAGGGGCATGTTCTGTTTCAGCACAGAGCACATTCGTAAGATTGTACTACAGACTAAACGCAAATCAGTTAAACCGGTGTTTATTGGATAGATGTGGCAGAAAGTATCAATAAGAGAATTCCAAAAATACGTTAGGCAGAGGAATCATTATTGCAGTGTGGAAACAGGGTATTACTTTGGAGGCATTTTTCAGGTAGATTTAGAAAATAAAAGTTCTAATATATTTGTTTTTAAAACAACCCTGTCATTCAGTCATGTCTTCCACTAACCTAAAACTTTCTTAATATTTTTAATCTATCTGTTGCACTCAAGGTGTGGTAAACACCTGCTGGGAACAGAGAAGTAGTATAACGGTAGTTGATGAGATGCTATGAGATAAAGAGGCAGGTGCTGTGTTGGTGACGTGGCCCTGGCAGCCGCGTGTCGAGGGAAGGCGAGGGATGATAAGTCGACTGCCTGCCCCAGTGGTGGGGTGCACGCACCCTCTGGGCAGAATTATACTTGCACCCACATATTCAGAGCCTCACAGCTCTCTTCGCTGAGGAAGGAGGTCCGAAGCAGGAAAAGAGCTTCTGACGGGAAAGTGAATGCTGGGCTGTGTGTGTGTGTCTCCCAGCGCTTCACTGGTGTTCACCGACCCTTGTGGGGCTCATGATTCCGTTCGGGGCCCGGCGAGAGGATTCTCGCCTTTCCAGTCTCGCTCCCACCAGCCCCTCTGGTCTGCTCCCTTGACCTTCCCTGGAAGCCTTCACCCCTCCTCTCAAACCAAGTACCCTGGCACCGTGTCTTTGTGCACCTCGTCCTCTTGACTTAGAAGAGGCCTGTCTGGACCCCTCTGTGCTCTCAGGCCTGGCCCATTCTGCTGCCTCCTGCTCAGGACTCAGCCGAGGCATTGCTTCCCGGGGGGCTCTGCCAGGTTTCCCTTCTGTCTGTCTGGCCACCCCGCTACCCTATCGTGTGGCGCAGGGCATGCTGACTGCCTGCTTGGCGGTGTTCAGGCATGAGCTCCTCATGGTGGGGAATGCACTTCTCACCTGTCTCTCTGGTGTCTAGCATCATGAGTGCTCAGCAGGGGGTTGTCAAATAAATGAAATGAAGAAAGTTAAACCAGGAGTCACCTGAGGAATACTGAGTAAAAGCAGGGAAGGATTCTGGAGTTTTCCAGGGTGGTTGAGGTGGAGTTGGTTCTTTAACATATGAAAAATGATCAATCTCATTCATAATTAAAATGCAAATAAGATTGTGTTTTTTATCTATAAATGGGTAGAAATCAAAATTTGATAACTGGGTTTTCAGATGTGTGAGGAAACAACACTGTGTTTGTATGTTGACATTACTGATGTATAATCTTCTGACCCAGTCATTCCACTTCTACTACCTTATCTTCCACAGTATACTCGCACGTGTGCAAACTTAGATCGATAGACAGGCAGACATGCATTCCAGCGTTTCTCGTTTTCTGGAAATAGCTGAAGATTAGAAACATCATATGCCCCTTGGTAAGAGACCAGTTGAATTAATTATGGTACATTCATCAATTTGAATATTATACCACTGTCAGAAAGAATGATACAGCTCTTTGTGTGTGGCTGTGAAACAATCTCCAAGTGAAAAAAGCATATACAGACCATTAACAATTGTATTTTGCTTTTGTTTAGGACACTCTGGAATGATTTTTAAAAAGTGGTATCAAGAATTGGAGAGGTGCCCTCACTGGTGTGGTTCCGGGGGTTGGGCATCAGCCATGAAGCAGAAGGTTGCCATTGGATTCCCAGTCAGGGCACATGCCTGGCTTTTGGGCCAGGTCCCCAGTAGGGGACATGCGAGAGGCAGCTGATTAATGCTTCTCTCACATCAATGTTGTTCTCCCTTTCTTTCTCCCTCCCTTTTCCTCTGTCTAGAAATAAATAAAATCTTAAAAGAATAGGAGGGCTGAAGGATAGGTGTAGAAGGGTGAATTTTCCCACCATATTTTATTTTGGTACCTTTTGAACTTTGTGCAGAGAATACATAGTACTTATTTCTTTTTTTATTTTATTTTATTTTTTTTTGTTCAATTACAGTTATTTGCATCCTCTCCCCTCCCCTCCTCCCTTCCCCTCCAGCCCCACCTCTCCCTCCAGCCTCCCCCCTCCCCCTTAGTTCTGTCCATGTGTCCTCTACCGTGATTCCTGAAAACCCTTCTCCCCACATAGTACTTATTTCTAAAAAATTTGTTTTAAGAAACCAGTTGAGTGGTAGATATAAGTGTACAAATTTGCTGAGATTTTCAAAACCACTAAGAAGAGTGCCATGTAATATGAACAGTTTTCATCCTGATATCTACCACACCCCCCCCTCCCCTCTGCCATTGAAGTCTCTCTTTCTCACTGATACCTAGACCACTGAATGGGCCCTGGACAGTTCTCTGGTGGTGCTTCCATTAAACAAAGCTGAGTACTGCTGCTCTTCCAATAGATGTGCCATGCCTGAACTTTCTCTTATCTGCTGCGATAAAGCATGTTTACTTTAAAAATATAAATGCCATTTTTACAGAGCTATTACAGAGTTATTCAGAGTTGCAGTAACACGTAGAATATCACTACAATACTATTTAACCAATATATGAACTTTGGGCCAGAGCTCTGTTTCTGTGTAGTGGAAACATAAGCTTTGATTCTCTAGTTTATGACATGAATGGAGGCAATTGTAGTCTCCTCATTTGGTTACACGCAAAAACCTGCATATACCTGTAGGAAATGGACAGGCTCCTGCTTGGCTGTGTCATACCCTTCATTCATAGAAAATTTTATGAAATAACATTATGCCTCAAAACCCAGATACCTTGAGTAACTTTGGTGGTAATGAAAGTGTAAGCAGAGCTTTCTGCAGTAAGATAGAAAAAGAAAGAAATGGGATAAAGTGGGGCTATAGAAATGGGTTGCAATACAGGTAAAGTCATAGGCTCACTATTTTTTGGATTGTAAGCCATCCAGTTATAAAATACCATGGACTTTGCCTTCTAACTTAAGAATTGTGACCCCAGCCAACCCTTGCAACTGACTGGCCTGGGTAAATCCCTCTCATTGATCTGGCAACAGCAACCAGGCTCAACTGCAAGAGGAGGGTGTACTCAGCCCACACAAAGGGTGCACTTCAAGTACCCAGCTTGAGTGATAGGGGAGGCTGTGCCACTGGACCCCACAGGACACGTACCACAATTGGCCACACTACCAAGACACGTTGTCAAAGCAGCTCTACCTAATACACAGAAACAAGCACAGGGAGGCTATCAAAGCAAGACAAAGAAATGTGGCCTAAATGAAAGAACATATCAAAACTCCAGAAAAAGAGCTAAAGAAAATGGAGATAAGCAATCTATCAGATGCAGAGTTCAAAACACTTTTTATAAGGATGCTCAAGGAACTTAGTGATGACCTCAGCAGCATAAAAAAGACCCAGTCAGAAACAAAGGATACACTAATTGAAATAAAAACAATTTACAGGGGAACAATAGTGGAGTGGATGAAACCGAGAATCAAATCAATAATTTGGAACATAAGGAAGCAAAAAACAACCACACAGAACAACAAGAAGGAAAAAGAATTCAAGAAAATGAGAATAGTATAAACAGCCTCTGGGACAACTTTAAGAGGTCCAATATTCGCCTCACAGGGGTGCCAGAAGGAGAGCAGAAAGAGCAAGAAATTGGAAATGTATCTGAAAAAATAGTGAAAGAAAACTTCCTTAATTTGGTGAAGGAAATAGACATGCAAGTCTAGGAAGCACAGGGAGTCCCAATTATGATGGATGCAAAGAGGCCCACTCCAAAACACATCACAATTAAAAGGTCAAAAGTTAAAGAGAGACTCTTAAAGAGAAAAGTTAGTTAACAGAAGTGACCAGATGGGAGGGGAGAATGGGTGAAGAGGTGAGGGGCTTAAGAAGTACACATAGGTAGTTCCAGAATAGCCATGGAGATGTAAAGTACAGTATAGGAAATAGAGTAGCCAAAGAACTTATACATATGCCCCATGGGCATGAACGATGGTGTAGGGATTGCCTGAGGGAGTAGGGGGTGCTGGGTGGAGGGAGGCAAAGGGGGAAAAATCAGGACAACTGTAGTAGCATAATCAATAAAATATAGGAAAAAATAATAAAGGCTTTGGAGATATTAAAAAAAAAGAATTGTGATCCAAAGAAAATGCAAGATTTGTTGAGATAACTTTTTAAAAATTCAGTCTCTATTCTTAGCTGCCTCCTTGTTGCTCCTTATCTTCTCTCTGTTGATAGTTCTTGTTTTACTTCCAAAATGAAGTGAATCTTAGATTTGGAAAGAGTCTTGCCTAACTGCCTGTTAACTTCTCTCACCTGGCTCATGCCTGAGGTACTGACCAAAGAGGTTAAATGACTGGCCCAGCACCTGACTTTGACAGCTTGCCCAGGGTACTGCTGGGATTCAAACCCTGATTTTCAGTTCTTAGCTCAGCGTTCCTCCCCCTCTTTTTCTTTGTTGTGTTATTAGGGGTGGGGAAGAATTATCAAGTTAGAAAATCCAGGGGATATACTTAAATTCATATATTTTTAAAATGTTCTCTAAGAAAGCAAGGCCTTTTGCTTTGCTTATAAACATTAGTAAATAAAGGTGTTTGCATTTACACAGGTATCTTGCTTGAATATTAAAAATTTTGTATTTTCCTCCAAAGAACAAAAGTACTCTGAATTAAGTGCAATAATCAAGGTGTTCTTAAATGAAGTATAATCCACTGGTTTGTTAGTTGTACTTCTCAGCTTCTGAAATTACCCTGAAATAGGTCTTTAGCCAGAATCCACAGAGGATTTAGTATAGTAGCTTCTCTCCTGGTTCAGTGTGGGCTCCAGGCAGTGCCTTCTAATTGAGCACCTTCTGGTCACTCATGAGGTAAAGTCGGGTTCATTCATGTAGGAAAACCAGGTGCCAGTTCTCTTGGGCACATAAGTACCAAAGCTGGGAATGTGAGAGGCAAGGGGAGTTTGAGAGTGGTGTGCTTCTATCAAAGTAACCCTAATGCCCTCATTTGTAGAGTGCACTGCAGTTTACGGAGTACTTTCTCATAATTCCCTGGGGTTTGGTGAGAGACCCACGAGAGAAGGGGGCAAAAGTTCACCAAAATAATAACAAGGAGTCTGGGACTCTGTGAACAGCTGAGGGGAGGGCACCTGCTAAATCTCTTCCCTCCCTCAGTTAATGCTGCTGAGGACCAGGGTCCCTGAAGTAGGAGGCAAGCCTGGGTGCCCCACGGAAGGGAGAAGAGATAAGAAATGGAATCTGAAGCTGTGGTGGCATGACCTCCTCTGGTCACGTGCTGAGCCAGGTAGGCTGTTCACCTTTCCTCAAGTCGGGTATTGACTCTTCTGTGCAACTTCCCATTGATGTGTCCTGCTGGGGCCCACCCGGCTGTTGGTGCTGGCCTGAGAGGAAGTGATGAAAAGTGAGAAACCCACTGAGACAGATGCTCGGTCTACTGTCTTTGTAAGACAGGGAACTCAGAAGAGAGTGTGAATCAGCAGCTGGAAGGAATCCCATGTTTCAGCGCCAGGGATGTTAACCCTGTCACGTGTGTTCATTGTTTCATCAGACTTCCTGAGCAACTGCCGTGTGCCCGTCAGCAGGCTAGAATGTGCAGGGGCAGGATGTGCCTCGTTCAGGAAGGATATGGTTTAGGAACCTAGCATTCTGTCAGCACCCCTGGAAAAATTTCTCTGTGGAAGTCTAGTCTCCCAGAATTGGTTATGAATCCAATTTGTATACTTGGAGTTATCTCTCTGCTAATTTGCCTCATTTTAGAATTGATGTAAAGGGATTGTAAGATGAATCGTCATTTAGATGATGAATCCTTTTTCAAATAAGAATAATTTATATGCCATTTCCCCCCAATTCAGTCATCTGTTTTTAAAGTTGGCTGTTTTCGAGGTCTTGCAAAGTGAAATTCATTGTATTCAAATCATGTAACATTAGCTCTGAGAGCTAATGATTTTCCTTCTTTTCCATCAGCAGTTTATGAGATATTAAAGATGTTCATTGATTTTTTCTTTGTATCCTGTGAAGTACTTTTATTTTTAATTGGTGTTGTATGAGAACTTATTTTTCTAACTCCTCTTCCAATTTTGAAAAATAGCTCTTCTTGCAGTCCTTTTGTTTTCTTCAGAGCACCCGATGAGGTAGCAGAGGAAACCTCAGGGGACAGACCTGGGGGACAAGGAAAGCTTTTACACCCTTTGTGGGAGTGCAGGTGTCTCACTGCTGTCATACACAGAAATACTTGCCAGAGTACTTGCCTGAGCTTTAATTTCTCCATGGTGCGTGGAAACAAGGGCTTGAGTGTTGCTATTTACTACCTGCAATTATGTTTTAAGGATATTGTGCAGAAATAGGTGTTAAAAGATACTTGGTTCACTTCTAGCTAAAAATAGAAGCTAGGAAACAGCAGGGAGAGTCTTTTTCCTTGAAGATTTCATTGGATCAAGGGACCAACTCTAAAGTTTGTTCTTTTGTTTTTTTGAAATTAATTAGAGACTTCTAAGGGTTGCTAAGGTCAATATTGTCTTGGTTTTTTTTGTTTGTTTGTTTTGTTTTTTACTACTAGGTAGTAAGCAATGTAAGGACATTTTTGTTCTCTTCACTACTGTACCCCAAAGCCTAAAACTAAGCATTTCGCATATAGTAAGTGTTTAGTGAACATTTGTTAAATGAATTTGGCGAAGTTATTAATTAGTTTAGGCTTAGAAATCATTGTGGTCTCCAAATATCAGCTAAAATGTCAGATAAAAATCAGATGAAATGTCAGATAAAAATCAGATACTTCACCTCCAGGCAGAACATTTGGGTGCGGGTGGTCTGTGTCAGCCAGCCCAGTCCTCGGCGTGGGTGAGGTAGTGGTGCGTGCTCTCTGATCTCCCACGACACGCAGAAGGAGTTCCTTTATGAGACGTACGATTTGGCCGGCTCTCTCCTGCCTGCCTCTGTTTACTTGAAATCTAGGGGCTATATTAGAGATGAATTCAATTCTCCTTTATTATCATTCCGACTGTAATGAATAAGATCAAAGTCTTTCATAATCTCTGGAAATAGTAGTTCCTTCTTTTCAGAAGTAAAATGCTGTTGGTTCATCACTCGTTTCCAAACAGTGAGGACTCACAGCTTCTGGCTTGAACGTTTGTTAACTGTGAAAGTATTTCTTCAGTTAGTCAAGGCACACCACTGTACTTCTTGTCTTCAGGAAGAAAACACCACCTCCACATGAGTCATCATATCAACTCACAGGAAGTGTGTGCAGTGGCTACTGTGTCAGGAAATGTCTTCCCCTGTGTTTTCCAGTCAGCAGCCTATTGTATTGAGCTAATGAGCATGACTGGAGTGAAAGAAATTGTCTTGGTTGGAGACCAGTCAGTGTCTTCAATAGGCACTTGTTCGTATAGTTGGGAGAATATGGGGTGGAGTGCGCCAGGAAAAAGAAGCCAGCTGTCAGTAACGCATGCTCCTGGAGAACTTGCTGATTGTTGGGTACCTGCTGTGTTCTAGATGGTACTTGGGCTGAGGAGGCAAAAAAAAATGAAAAAGACTCAGGTAGGCAGAAGAGAGAGGGAGGGAGGGAACATATTTGAGTGCAGTTTGGAGAACTAAAGAGAAAACAATTATTTGAACAGGAAGAGATGCTGTAAGGATGGCACAGATGTTGCTGGCTGGGCACGTGGCTCCCTTTGCCTTTACAAAGATGATTTTGTATTTACCATGAGCCACACAAGGCAAGCATTTATATGCTAAGATTAAAACTTGTATTGCATCATGTGTATATGTTTATCTGGGCTCAAGTTTTGATGTGAAAATGTTCTTATCCTGGTTAGTCATAATTACAGATGATGAGTTGAAGGCCTCTAAGAGTAATTAATCACTTCTCTACAAAACAGTTTGGTTTTGGTAACTGGAATCTTCATCACAGCAGAATGTAAGTATTAAAGAAAATGCTTTCAGTTCTTCCTTGGTTTAGATCTAGAAAAGCTTGAAGCCAGCCTGTAGATTCCTTGGCTCACAAAGACTGAGACTTACTTAGCAAAATCTCACCTTTCTGAATCTAAATGTATGTTCGTACTCAGGCACACAAGAATGTCCTAGCTTTCTGAGGACTTTGGCTTCCTGTCTGTGATTCACTTCCCCCTTCTCCATTCAACAGTCCATATTTTGGGGAGGGTTCTCAAACTGTGTCTTGCCCCATGAGGTTCAGCACAGCCCTGATTGGGGCCAGTGATAATAGCAAAGGCTTTCTCAGCTTGCAGGTCTGCTCAGCTTCTAGCCATGGGCCACGAGAGCCTGACCGTCACCTAGGGGTCACTGGACCCTGTGGAGCAGTTTACTAGTTAATGCCTTTATTACCCTTTCCCGGGGGCATTTATATTTCAGTAAATTCTTTCGAGGAACAAAGAGTGAGCCATCATGGTGAAGTTTCCAGACTAACTCTTCCTGGAGACGTTTTTTGTCTGAGAGTCTACAGTGATACTGACATTGAGGGGAAA
Source organism: Micronycteris hirsuta (assembly GCA_004026765.1). NCBI lineage: Eukaryota > Metazoa > Chordata > Mammalia > Chiroptera > Phyllostomidae > Micronycteris > Micronycteris hirsuta. The sequence continues at coordinate 57,975 of PVJI01009065.1, forward strand.
GCTAGAAGTTCATCCCTAGGACCCATTTTCCTAGGATTTGCCTGAGTGAGCACATCTTGAAATATATACATGAGATACAAATTTTGTTATTGGGGAATTGACAATTCCAGAGTAATTTTAAGAGCAAGGATTTAAATTTTTACACCACAAGTCAAAAATAATCATTCCCTAGCTGTAAGACTCAAATGAGGAACATATCAACTCCTTTGTTACCTGTCTGAAAAATGGGGATAACAATTGTCTGCTTCTAGTGGCGTGGTAGGGCTTACATGAGGTGCTTAGCATGCATTACCGTAAGTATTGTAGTAGTGGTGGTTTGGGGAAAGTTCCTGCTGAAAACACTGTAATGAATGTTTGGGACGTACCTCTGAAACTTTCTTAGACTTCATCAAATAAAATAATGTGGGGGGTGGGGAAGAGAGAGTGTTCAGTGAAGCCCATGGAGAATTTCTGGTGAAATTAGAGCTAAAACTGTTGTTTCTTTCTCTATATTGTCACAAAATGAGTTAAGGAGAGGAACGGTGCGTGGGAATGGTGATATGATCTATGGGATTGTCCACACCCTGGGTATGAATTTACAAAGAGAAAATTTTATATGTTGACTTCCTTTTTAAACAGCTAAAATACTGAATTTCTGAGAAATCTGGTTACCTACTTTACTAGGCCAGTGTTTTGTGTTCAATCTACAGTCAAGCATCCTGATTCCTTTTAACAGGAGATGATTTTAACCTTCGTCTTATATCCTCTTCCAAAAGATTCATAGAATGCTGAAGTTGGAGTGGAACTCGATGTCTTTTTATGCAAAGTCTGTTTATTGTACCCAGCTCAGGAGGGAAATTCCTCACCAGCTTGCCCGTGAGGAGGAGCCTGGCCTGACATCTCATGAAGATCTCATCACCGTCCATCCCAGTGGCTTTTCCCTTTTCCCCTTCGACCTCTTTCAGTAAGAATTAAGAATCACTGCTGTTTTCCTCAGAAGGGAAATCTGGAATTGTTAGCACCCTCTTAAATATCAAGGCCTTTTTTCAAGAGCTAGTAGACTCTTGGAGAGGGGATAGGAGGTAAACAGGCACAGCATCTCAGGCACTTGTCATTTCTGTGACTTCTGTGCCATCAAGCAGTGGACTTTCAAGAGATCCTGTCCCTGGATGCTCATCACACAGGAGCGAGTCAGAGCCGCTTGGGGGTTTATGGTGTTGGGGACACGCGTTTGTAGAGCAAGGGAAGTTCCTGGGTTCATCACCTCAGTTCTCCTGGCTCAAAACCTGTATAGCAAGCCTCCACAGTAGTATCTGATTTAATCCTTTTATGGTTTGGCCCATAACACTGCTCATATTCACAGGACTCTGATTACATGTTTTTTTTTCTCACGAAAAACAAAAAAAACACCACAAACCTCGTTTTGTTTACTTTTCAACAGTTTCTGTGTTGAAAGCATTTAGTTTTCTAATAACTATTATAGTACGTTTATTTTAGATTCCATAGAGGCAGAGGCAATTGTTCTTAATAATTTTGTAAACAATTTGTTTTATTGACTCGTAATCATTCCCTGTGCTCTGCCTCGTGTGTTTGGGGTGGGGGGCGGTGGGGGGAAGCAGAAAGAAGACCAACAAACACAAGAACTTTAAGAGACAGTTAAGTAGAGGATTGGATTTGGCTATCACCAGTTATTCATTTGCTTCCCTGAGGAGCCCTAGGTCCTAGTTCAGTTTAGCACAGGATGTCTTTTGTATAGAATGTTCAGAAGTTTTAAGGGGAACTTTCAGAACTAATGAGGAACGGGTAGAAGATAAAGTGCTTCAAACACATACTAATGAGGGCATGGGTTGCAGTGGAATCTGATTGTAGCACTGGAGGAGGGGTGTGGCCCAGAGCTCTGGTGGTTTCGATCTCGACTCTCCCACAGTCCTTAGAGTCAGCACACTTGCCTCTCTTGTAGATAATACACAGTCCATCCATGATGCTGTCATTTCCCTCCATGTGTCACCTGATGGAGCTCTGTATTGCTACGGAAACAAGTGGGACCTAGTTGAGGAGAATCTCTCGCCGAATCCCGATCACTCTCTCATAGGAATCTCTTTGCTTTCTATGTTGCTTCTCTTGCAGTTTATCTGGGGATCCTCTGAGCCTTAGCTGACCTAGCTTTTAAATGCAACTTGAGATTCTATGAGCTGGGTTCCCATGATTTATGTTAACTTTGTTCTCTACTCAGGCCCCCAGCATGGCCAAGGCTTGAGTTAGAGTTCTCAAGGTGGCTGATCAGACCTGTCACTAATTGAACATATGCCTGAAAACTATGGCATTATCTTCCCCGTATGCATGCTGGCATTTTACCCTTTTAAAAATATAGGTAAAATGGTTCTGCAAAATCACAGATTTCTCAACGATTAATTATGATTTTATTTCCCCAGTTGATTGCCCAGTTGTTTTAAGCAACGAGTTCCACCACAGAAAATAATATCTGCCAGGCCCTTGAAATTCATAACAGTGGTCATCTAGTTTATCTGAAATGCACTCAAGTGGAACCCGGTTCCTCTGGGTGTCTATAGTACAAAGATCATATATTCATTAAAAAGTACCCTGATGTGGTTCTGTGTTGAAGAGCCTTGGAAACCATCAATTTAAATTAAAGTTGGGTGAGCCAAGGTTAAGTATAGTTTGTCTTGTAGTTCTTTAAAATTGGATGATCTGCCTGTGTATACCCCGATCACTGGTCAACCAGAATACAGAATCAGTGATGTGCCAGCTCCCCAGCCAAGCACACTGGCTGTGGGGCTATACAGTCTACCTTGAACAACATGGGGGTTGGGTGCCAACACTCACACAGTGAAAAAACTGCGTACAACTTACATTCACCAAAAACTTAGCTGCAGTCAGCCCTTGGTATCTGTAGAGGATTGGTCCTAGGAACCCCTGCAGATACCAAAGTCTGTGGATGCTCAAGTCCTTACATAAAATGGCATAGAACAATGCATGTGGTTGGCCCTCTGCATCCATGGATTCCCAACCACGGATCAGAAATATGTTTTTTGATCTGTGGTTAATTGAATTCACAGATGCAAATTCTGGGGATACAGAGGTCTGACTGTATATTTATTGGAAAAAAAAAAGAGTCTCCATAGAAATGGACCTGGGCAGTTCAAACCCATGCTGTTCAAGGGTTAACTGGATTACCCTTTTTCTGGTAGTGTGGAGCCTAAGATTCTTGCCCTTTTCCACCCAAAACACTTAGCTTAGCCTACTTGAACGTGAGGGCGGTAAATGCTGTGTTCCTGAATCCCAAAGCCACAGGGAAGGAGTCTGTATATCCACACTAAAGGGCACTCTCTGCTTGACTATAGGCTTTATTCTGCTTTCAGTTAAAATGAAAAAAAAAAAAATCAGCCCTGGCTGGTGTTACTACTCAGTGGATTGAGCACCGGCCTACGTACCAAAGGGTCACCAGTTTGAGTCCCAGTTGGGTCAAATGCCTGGGTTACAGGCCAGGTCCCCAGTAAGGGGCGCATGAGAGGCAACCACACATTGATGTTTCTCTCCCTCTCTTTCTCTTTTCCCCTCTCTCTAAAAATAAATACGTTTTGTTTAAAAAATGAAAAAAAAAATCAAAACCCATGCTCCCTACTGCCCTCTTTATTCTTGTTTTTAAGGTATAACGGAGAGTATTAAAGGCTCAGACCTGGCACGCATATAACTGTAGGCACAACAAACTATTGTTGATGAAGGAGTAGGCACACAAAGTTTGAGCAGTTTGATGGGGCAAAATTGTTTTAACGACAAAGAGATGGAGAAGGGGGCAGTAACCCGGTCATGAGAGGGAATTTGGGCGTGGTGATAGGGAGCTATTCTCAAAAGACAGGAGTAACTGGTTATATTTGCCTTTAGAAGGTCACTGGCAGCCAAGTGTGGGATGGCTGGGAGAGAGAAGGGAAACGCAAAACAGAAGACAGACCAGCCAGGAGATACTGCTCAAGAGTTCTGTGGCTCTGAGGATGAGAAATGTCGTTTATGTCTATTTAGAGAAGCTTGATTTCTTTTTTAAAATAAAGGAACTGTGACGCTTATCTATTTTTGTTAAAGGAACAAATAATTATTTTCTTATACCCAATACTTTCCTAAGTTATTTTGTAAAAAGCTTGGCTTTTTTTAAAAAGCAGGGCATATTTTATGGATTTCAAAGGGAGAAAGATCTACATTTGTTGTTAGGGATTGAGCCAAATGCTGTTTTTTTTATTTATTTATTTATTTATTTATTTATTTTTCCTAAAGGAAGTAGGGAAAAGAACTCCATTTCCTCTCTCCTCTTGACTACCTGGCAAAGGAGAAACAGACAGGCTGCCTTCCTGGGCGGCATCCCCATAAGCAGTCGTGAGCCATGGCAGGCTTTTCTCGGCCTTCTGGGTTCCATGTTCTCTGTTTCGACTGTAGGTGCTCGCTCTGTGCTACACAGGACACAGCAAACAAGGAGCTTGCCCTTGAGGAAATTGGAGGGTGGGCTGTGTCATCAGATAAGTAATTACAGGAAAGAGTGAGCTGCTTTGTAAAAGCTAACGACTGCAGAAGAAACAGTTCTGCCTGGACACACCCTGGAAATGTCTGCAGGAGTGAGCTAGGTTTTGAAGGTCACGGAGAAGTCCCTCGCAGGCGTCCTGAGTACCCTGACTAGAAGGCATGGCATCCAAATGATGCCATGGGAGTTCGCAGACATATCCCAGAGATCCTGATCACTGCCGGTCCTGACAGGTAATCTCTCAGCATCGTCTCCCGAGTGACCCGATGGAGCGCCACATTAATAGGTTGTACTGCAGTGATTGCCGTTTCCCTTGTTTATTCTAGGCTCCTTTTCGTCATCTCCACCCTGATCTAAGATTAGAGATGCTACACACCAGCTTTTTAGAGATGATTGCTCCTAGAATCCTGCTCAGTGAACGTTCCATTTCCTTACTGAACTGAGTGCCTGATGTGTGGTCTCTACGTGAGGCATTACGAGCAAACGTCATGGTTTCAGACCCGTTGAGTTAGGGTTTGGGATGATCCGGGCTGGGCAGGATCTGACTACTTATGCACTGTGAACAAGGGGTTTGGCAAATCAATTAATACTCTGTCAAGTAATATTTTAAGAAGAATGCCTAATCTAATTATGAAAAAAAAAGGAGCTTGGGTTTTCTTTTTTCATACTTAAACAGGCTCAATCTTTTATATTCATTAAAGCAGTGCTAGTTGGAGTTTTTAATCATTAATTTTTCTAAACAAATAAGATTAAGACATGAATGCATTTTCATTTTTTAAAAAAGCAAGTAAGACAGGAGTAGCTCAAATAAAAAGTACATGTCCCCTTTTACCAACCAAATCTGCTTGTAGCTACCTTTTTCCATGCACTTAACATATAACAGTTTTGCTTTGTGCAGTTGGAAGACAGAATCATCTTAATCTACAATTAGCTCTTTTCTTGTATCTATGCTTTACAGAGTTCTTTATGACCGTGCACATATGTCCTCACTGTTCTTTTTAATAGCTGTATGGTGTTCCATGTTATGGCTGTCCTATGAATTATTCATCTCCCCGTTGGTAGCAATTTAGAGTTTTTGCCGTCCTTGTTATTGCAAACAGAGTAGCTGTCTTTGTTCAGATCTCTTTTTGTCCATGCATGAGTTTCTTCCAGCAGAATTTCTACCAGTAAATTCTTGCTTAGCTGCTGGAGTCAATGCTTATTCTTAGAGATACAGTATTTTTCTTTAGAAATATTCAGTTTTCTTGCAAACCAGCATTCTGATGGCTTTTCTGTAAATAGGCCTGTGACATCTTCTGTGGAGCATTCCACGTAGCCACTGTGTGGGGTGGTGTCAGCAGTGTTGTTATGAACTCTTGCCAAAAGTAGTGTCAGAATAGAGCCTTCATAGCATAGAGGTAGAAATGAGGTCTACTTCCTCCTTCCTATCCTATAAAAGGTTAGAGGTCATACAGACCGGCTTGTATAGTTGTTGAAGCAGCCGTCGTCAAGTCGTGTGTGGGGTCCGTGCAGTTGGTGCCTCCCTTATTCAATAAAGGTCTGGAAACACTGGAGCCCCTCGTTTATCTCATTGTTTCCCCATTTCCCGTATCTTGTACCTCCTTCTCTCTCCCTTTTTCTCTCTGTAGGAATGGTAGCATTTCTTCCTGAAGCTATTGCCCAAGTTAAGGCATGGAGAAACACGTGGCTTGTATAGCCACTATTTGGTACCCCTGACACCAGCAGGAAAGAAAAAGTAGTCATCATACCCCTTCACTTGCAACCCTCAAACAGATATTTTTGAGATTTCTGTGTGAAGTCCTTCCATTAAAAAGATCTCTGTCATATTTGAATGCTAATTTGTGTTTTCCTCCCAGGATCTAACATGTTCTCAGGCACATTAAATCTATCTAATTATAATACTTAAGTAAAAACAAGAAACCATCTAAATCACTTAGTTATCAGACCAGCAGGATATCCTGGAAAAACAAATCCCCCAAAATCCTCTGAATAAAAAAACAGAAGGCCCAAACAGTCGGCAGTAGGGATGCGTTAAATACACTTCAGTGCATTCAAGTTATAAAATACAATGAGGACGCTCTCTATCTACCAACACAGAAAGATCTCTAAGATATTACTGTTAGGTGGGGAGAAAAATAGATACAAGCATGTGGAACATGTAAATATTTCTGCAAAAAAAGGAAAAAATAAGATTCAGTTTTGTATTTGCTGTTGTTTGCATGAAGAAACCAAAGGATGCACAAGCAACAAGTAAAAGTGTTTATTTCTGGGAGTGAGTGGGAGTAAGACTTTAGTGTACCTTTTTGTGGTATTCTAATTTTTGAATTACGACTGTATTATCTATTCAAAAATAAAATAAATTAAGAAACAGATTTGCACTGTTAAGTAAGGGGTAGACTAAACCTAATCTTGTTTAAGCACATTATAGATGTGATTTCATCCATCATGTTTGAGCTTAGCTACCTTCTGGAATGGGGTCAATTGCAGCACCATACATTTTGAGGAGGAAGGTGGTAATCCTATATTAGGACCTGTATGGTGATTTAAATTCTAACCACTGTGGTAGGGCACTGCAAAGGCAAACCTGCATTCAAACCGTTTAGCTTGTTCTGCCTTCTTGGATTTGTTTTTTATATTTTCCACAAAGTAACTGAAAACCTTAAAACAAGATGGTCATGATTCACAGTGGGAATCCCTTGCTGATTCCTCTGTGAACAGAGTGGGAACGTGAACTCAGATGAAGCCTGTTTTTAAAGTTTGTGTCCTGGAGAAGGTGTTATAGTCTGTGCTTTTATTTTTACAGGAGCAGAAAAATTCAGATTCGAAACATCCCTCCTCACCTGCAGTGGGAAGTAAGCCCGCGTCACTTCTGTTTTTACTGTCTTCCTGCTTTCTCTTCTTTCTAATGGGTTCACAAGGCATTTTTCTCCATCCTTTAGTTCCCTCTCACACTTAACAGTTAGAGGTCCTCAGACTTCCCCACTCTTTTCGGTGCCCATTGATCTACTGTGAGTTTGTGGTTGTATCTGTCTCCTTTGTCACGGTCACGCAGAGTGTGAGCTTTGCTCTCTCAGGGTCTGTCTCCTCAAGCACCAGCACACTGAAACACAGTGTGTACCTGCTTTGTGATTCTTCTCTCATGAGTTTATAAAAAGATTTTTACCTTTCCGAATTATGATTATAAAAAAAATAAAATCCACGGAAAACCGAGAAAAATAGGAAGTTCTTTGTTAGTTTGAGCAGGATTGTTTGTTTAGTTTGAATTAATTGCTGTGAATAACAGTTAAGATGTATTTTCTGAGTTGTGAAACTTCATATAAGATTGTTACCTTAAAATGAAATAAGATAGAATCTGAGGAGTGGCCTTATTGCATTATTTAAAAACAAACTGCCTGGCGTTTTATTCCCCAACCCAAATGAAGTAAAAATAACTGTAAGGAAAAGAGAATGTTTTAGTATTTTCAGTACTTAAAAAAACCTTTTTATTACTGAAAATGTCATACACACCCCATTGCTTTGTAAAACAAGGAGATTCCTAAGAGAAAGCCAAAGGAAGATGCTAAAAGTTTTCAAGGAAAATTGAGCCTTGTACTTTATTCTGCTTCTCATTTCAAGACCAGTAGTCAGGTTCCAACCATCGTGATGAATGTGATTGACAGTTCCTGAGACTCTGAAATTCTGCTGTAATTGCAGCAAACAGATATTTTGGGAGTCAAGAAGTAAACGAAAGTCCCAGTCCCACATATTTATTCAGTTCTTACTGCTTTTGTGGAAGACCTGAAATACCAATTTAGTTATATTATTACTACAACTGTCACTGTGTTGCTGTGATTCATTTGCTCAGGGTAACCACAGTACCAGTTTTGCGAGTACCATCTTGTTTTCCCACTCTGACACTGAAGCTCTCGTTTGCAGGTATTGGATGGACTTCTGGCTCAGTACGGGACAGTGGAGAATGTTGAACAAGGTAATGAGTGAGGAAATCAGCTTACCAAGTTTTGAGAGAAATGTTGTGTTATTTCTTATGGGCTGGGTCAACTCCTGAGAGAAATAGTAAGTTCAGACTGCTTCGAAGCAAGCTTCTTAGAGTATGTGTTCATATACCTGTGTGTGAGAGGTGTGTGTATGTATATCCATAGCTATATAATTTGCTTTTTCAAGGAATATGTAATAACTTTTCAGGCTATTTTTTTTAAATATATTTTATTGATTATACTATTACAGTTGTCCCATTTTCCCCCTTTTCTTCCCCTCCACCCCCACTGCCCCATTCCCCGCCCTTTAGTTTTTGTCCATGGGTCATACACATAAGTTCTTTGTCTTCTACATTTCCTATACTATTCTTAACCTCCCCCTGTCTGTTTTCTACCTACCATTTATGCTACTTATTCTCTGCACCTTTTCCTCATCTCTCCCCCTACCACTCCCCTGTTGATATCCCTCCATGCCTTATATAAATCCCTTTAACATTTCATATAATAAAGGCTGGGTGATGATAAACTCCTTGAACTTGACCTTATCTGAGAAGCACTTTATCTGCCCTTCCATTCTAAATGATAGCTTTGCTGGATAGAGTATTCTTGGATGTAGGTCCTTGCCTTTTGTGACTTGGAATACTTCTCTCCAGCCCCTTCTTGCCTGCAAAGTCTCTTTTTTTTTTTTTAAGATTTTTTTAAAATTTATTTTTAGAGAGAGGGGAAGGTGGGGAGACAGAGAGGGAGAGAAACAGCAATGTATGGTTGCCTCTCACATGGCCCTCACAGGGACCTGGCCCGCAACCCAGGCATGTGCCCCGACTGGGAATTGAATCGGGACCCTTTGGTTCCCAGCCCGCACTCAATCCACTGAGCTACACCAGCCAGGGCCAAAGTCTCTTTTGAGAAATCAGCTGACAGTTTTATGAGAATTCCTTTGTAGGTAACTGTCTCCTTTTCTCTTTCTGCTTCTAAGATTCTCTCCTTTTTTT